>PVJI01011669.1:0-54981 GCA_004026765.1 Micronycteris hirsuta | reverse complement strand
ATGGAAAACATGAGCATATGGAATATTACTTAATTTTGTTGGACTATATTCAGTATCTCTATTTATGAAGATACATGTTTAGAAAAAAGCATGTATTTATGTGAAATAAATCTAGGTGGTAGAATTATGGATGACTTTAACTTCCTTCTTTTTGCTTGCCTGTATTTTCTGAAATTTACTTTATGTGTTGATTTTTCAATAATACTTTTGAAAAATATAAGAATGATTAGCTGAAATGAATGTGAAGTAGTTGATATTTTCAGTTTCAAACCTACTACTTTCATTTCGCATATGTCCTGCTTAAAATTATTCATGAAAGTAAAATGTGAAATATGTATGATTATAAAAATTATAGGCATTACAGGCTCTTGTAGAACAACGCTGAAGTAAATCCAATCTTAATTCTTGAACTTATTTTCCGAGAATTCTATTCAGCATCACTTTTTTTTTCTTTTCCAACTTGAAAAATTCTACTTGCCCCACAGAGGCTAAGTGACTTCTGACATTGTGGCCAGTGTCTGTTATGAAGTAGAGAATCACACAGTGCTCACTGATTTTTGGAAATAATTCATAAGATCATTCATCTCGGCTCCCACTCCCACTTTACTATTATTATTTTCTGACAGTCCTTCTGTCAGAGTTTGGATTGTGGAATATGTGTTCTTTCTAGAGATACAAGGGTTTTCAAAAGACGCTTTTGTGGTAGGTGCGGCAGGGTCTCTAGGTTTCTGTGTAACGATGTTGACCCACCTAAAAAGGATGGCCTTTGTGGCCGTCGGATGTCTGTGAACTTAGATGATAGAGGAGACTGTCCTAAAACCATGGTGCTTCCTTTAAGTCTCCATACAACACCTGTTAAGGAAGTAGAAATAAAAGTTATTTTCCCTGCCACAAACTAAATACAAACAAGCAGACTTTCAATAGAGCAAAAATCTTATTGAACAAAATAAAGACAAAAGCAGATGTCAAGCCCGGCTGGTGTAGCTCAGTGGATTGAGCGCGGGCTGGGAACCGAAGTGTCCCGGTTCGATTCCCAGTCGGGGCACATGCCTGGGTTGCGGGCCAGGTCCCCAGTGAGGGCCATGTGAGAGGCAACCATACATTACTTTCTCCCTTTCTCCCTCCCTTCTCCTCTCTCTAAAAAGAAATAAATAAAATCTTTAAAAAAATGCTTTATAAAAAAAGCAGATGTCAAAAACAAATATATGAATGAGTCTCATAAAAAGTGAACACACATTCAGTGCAATAAATGTTCTAAAAACATTTTCAGTTAATTATTGTCACTATAATGCTGAAAAAAAAATCACAAAACTTCAGTGCCATACAACAATAAACATTTATTTTTCTTCTGCGTCTGTGGGGCAGCTGCATGATTGGCTTGGGGCATTTGGTCTGGGCGTGCCCACACATTTGCAGTCTGCGGGCAATTCAGTTCCACGCCATCTCTCATTCTCCAGCAGGTAAATCTGAGCTTGTTTTCAGAGTGGAAGCAGGCATCCAAGAGATAATAGAAGCGTGCAAAGCTTCTCGAGGCCTAGGCTTGGAACTGATACAATATAATTTCTGGCATATTCGATTGGCTACAGCAAATCACAAGGCAATTCTGGATTCAAGGGGTGGAGAAATAGACACCACCTCTTCATGGGAGTTGGTCCAAAGAAATGTCGAAACAGTCATGGATCAGGGAGGGGTAGAAAATTGATGCAATTTTTAGCAATTGATACGCACAGGGATTTTACATTTTGAAAAATAAAAGGTTGCCACTTGTTGATAACACTGATGATTTCTGGATCCTCTTCATTAATAGAGTGGCTACTTGGATACAGGATTTTCATAGTTTCTCAGTTCATGTCCCATGAACCTGAAGTCCACGTGAATGAGGTGTATTTGTGATAGATATAGGATTTGTAGTTCCTCTACAGGGCAAGAAAACATAAGAGGAAGCAGTGCCTTAATTTTCCAACTAGACCTTTGGACTTTGGTTAAAAATGATGGTATTTGAAACTAAAATGGTTTTGGCTTCTCTCTCTCTCATTTTGGCTTTGAGTAAAATTAAGAGAAATGTGTATAATCATAGAAATAAAACATAAGAAAGGATCTGAGAGTCCATATTATCCAACTTCATCAATTAAGACACTGGGACCTGGAGATGTGTGGTTATATCCATGACTTTTTCTTTAAAAAAGTTAGCACCCCAAAACATAAAATAAAAGCTTCTAAGAATAGAGAAAAAAAGATATTTAAAACAAGATATGGTGAGATATTTTCAGGTAAAATGAAATAACAAGTGAGCAGGATATAAAAGATTTGAAGATTATAGTCAGAAGCTCACTTTAATAGATGTAGAAATATATGATAAACTTTGTGTTCTACCTTACAAACAGAAATTACATTCTCTTTAGTCTAAGAAGTATTTTACTAGTTTTTTTTAAAATCTAGCATTTGGTTTTTATCAGTAATCTCTAAGTTTTATTTGTATTCTACTTCATTATTTTCTGCCTATATCTTTATTAATATTTCCTTTTATTTTTTATGCTTACTCTGTTTCTCTTTGTCTAGCTTCTTAAATAGACTTTTTAGTTACTCCCCTATCTTTCTTGTTTTCTAAAAATATGCCTCTTTATGTCCTTAGATATATATTTCCTTCTCTTTTTATATATTCCACCTTTGTGCCATATTTTGTATGTTTTCCTTATATCTATCTTCTGATCCATTTTTTTCCAGCTATGTATAATCTATTAGCCATTTCATTTTCTAATATTTTATTTTTCAATTCTAGAATTCCTATTTGGTTCCTTTTATAATATCCTGAAAAGTGGTATGGCATGTAGTCTCAATTAGTATATATAATTCTTCTTGAATTGTGGTTGGAAACCATGGTCCTGGTTTGGCTTCGTTGGCTGCCTGATGAGACCTGCTAACACGGCCAGTAACCAAACCTAGAATTGGAGTTAGCCCAAGTCAGAAAGCTACTGGCCCACACTCTTTGATTTAATAGCTGTTTGGTGTTTTATGTACTCTGTTGTCATTAGCTATGAAACTGGGCTTCAAAACCAAGGGAAGTCTCTTGCGATTATTATTTACTTTTAAATGCTTGATTCTAAGCTTTATTTTTAAAAGTAATATCTTGATAATTATACATTTTATTTTTTACTGTGTAGTGGTTCAACTGAGGTATACAGAGTTTATGTACTGCCTAGGCCCCTAAACCTTAAGGTCTGATGAGATCAATCCACAGCTGTTATAAAAATCTGCTCCACAGAATTCCAGCATTTCTCTGTTGGTAACCTGCCATGCTCACATGAGAATAGAGTAATAAATGGTTACTTTTGTGGTAATAATTTGGGAGATACAAGATATAGGAGAAAGAATAAAAGATGAAAGTTATAGCAACTGGACTATCTATCAAGGAGTAGACAAAAATTTTATTCTTTTTTTTTGTTAAAGATTTTATTTATTTATTTTTAGAGAGAGGAGAAGGGAGGGAGAAAGAGCAATGTATGGTTGCCTCTCACATGGCCCTCACTGGGGACCTGGCCTGCAACCCAGGCATGTGCCTTGACTGGGAATCGCACTGGGACCGCTTGGTTCCCAGCCTGCGCTCAAGCCACTGAGCTACACCAGCCGGGCCTTTATTCTTTATGAATTTATTTCTCCCTGTGTGTCTTTAAATGTTTTAAAACAGATTTATTTTAAAGATTCTTTCAGATTTAGCTCTATGATCTCTAGTTCTTCATGGGTAAATTCTCTGTTCCATCTGCTGATTATCTTTAATGGTTGTGGGGTTTTCTTCTGCATAGTGGTGTGTTTCCTCTGTGTGCTTTGTTATTTTTATGAGTAAGTTCATTTTTGGTGTGGAATATTTTACTCAAAAGTCCCTTGCATGCCTGAAATTATTTGGTATCCCTAGGGCAGGCAGTTTTATCTTATGTTTTGCTGGGTTTCTATTGGATCATACTATACCAGAAAGCTTTAAAGCTTAAACCGCACCCTTAAAGTTGCTTTTAACTGAACAAGAACAGTTTTAGTAGATTTTAGGAGACAAAACATGATTTGAATGAATAGAGACAAAAATGGTAGATGAGGAAATAAAGAAAGCAAGTGGAAGTATTTTTCTGGAGAGTTTGGCTGTGAGAGAGAGCAGAGAAATTTGAGGGGCATGGAGTCAAGAGATGGTGTGAAAGTTGTTTTTAGAGATTGATGATATTGTGTCACACTAATAGAAGTGACGAGGCAATGATTGTGCAGGAGAGAGAATGGATCCCTGAAAGACAGGTAGGGGATGGTATCTGATGGAAGGCTTGGCTTCAGATTGGAACAAGAAGAGTTCATCCTTTGTGGAGGAAATCAGTCAGCACTCTGAGTTAGCTTTGCTTATTTAGTGGTTTTCTGATTATGTTTGTCTTTTCAAAGAAATGAGAGATGGCCATTAAATGGGAGTGAGGAGTATGGAGAGGTTGGGGAGGTTTGAGGAGAGAAGGTGTTGTTTTGGAGGTTGGGAGAAATTTAGTGCAACTGCTAAGCAGTGTCAATGGCTGACTGAAGACCTACAAATATAAGTGAGATAAGTATGCATAATTGTGAGGCTTTCTTTAAAGGCAGCCACAGGATAGGCGCGGGTGAGTTTCGTGTTTGAATTTTTCCAGGTGGCCACAGAGAGAAGTCCAGATTAGGAAATTGTGTCAGCCAGCGTGGGCTGCTATCACAAAGTACCATAGACTGGGGGCTTGTCAATAATGGGAATTTATTTCTCATACTTCTGGAAGCTAGAAGTTGGAGATTTCTGGCTTGCGAATTGCTGATGGCTTATTGTATCTTCACATGACAGAGAGCTAGCAGGCACTCTGAGGCTCTTTTATAAAGACACTAATCCCATTTATGAGGGCTCTATCCTTCTGACCCAATCTCCTCCCCAAATCCCCACTCCTAACACCATCACTCTGAGGGTTAAGATCTTAACATATGGATTCTGGGGGAACACAAACATTCAGTCCGTAATGGAGATTGAGGGAGTCTATAAAAGAGTAATTATAATACTGGCATGGACTCAAACTTGAATAATGACAGAATTGGAAACATGAAGAGAGTCACAGACTGTGGACAAATGGTAGGGTCTGTGGGACTTGAAGAGCTAATGGAATGGAAATATTACTGGACACGCAAGAAAATGGAAAGATAGGAAGTAGTTATCCAAGAATGTCATTCTAGAGATCTGTGTTTTTGGAGGCAAAGCAGATATTCGTAAAGACAAGTTCTACAATGTGATGACAGGTATGGATGACTGACAGAGAAAAGCATTGTTGGACGTGTGGAGGTTGTAACACAGAGATGCAGAGCAGTGAATGGGTCACCTACATGGATGGTGAAGCCACTGTGCACAATGGAATGACTGACAGTGATAGAGGGAAAAATGGTGCACCAATTCCTAGAATCTGCAATGTTAAGCAGAGATGACTGGGAGGGTGATTGGTGACTGCAAATGTGGAAGGATTGTGGATAGGAGCTCTGCTGGCAAAGTCACTGGGGGTTCTGGGGGAAGAGAGGGGAAATTGTTGGGAGCAACAACTGAAGAAGTAAGAAATATAATAAGGTCGAACTGTGAAAAGGAAGAAAAGCAAGTTGATATAGAGAAAAGGTGATAGAAAACAAAAATAGAGTAGAAAGGGTAAATAAAATGAAAACTAGGTTCTTTTGTATGAACTTCCAAAATAAATCAACCGCTGCCAAGCATAATTAAGGAAAAAGAGAAAAGAAGTACAAAAATAGGAATGAGAAACCAAACATAGTCATGGATATAGAACAGAGTAAAAGATTGATAAGAAAGCAGTATGCATAGCTCTCTGGCAATAATTTTCAGTCTAGTGAAAATAGATGAGGTCTTCACAAAACATCAACTAAAACTGACCAGAGAGGAAGTAGCAAATCTGACCAGATTAATTGCCAATTAAGTGTATGTAAGGTAAAGATGGTATCTTTTGATACCATCAAAAAAGACAATAAGACAATAAGTGGTTTCACAACAGAATGTACATAGCTTTTAAAGAAGAGTCAGTTTCTAAGTTGTTTAAATCATTCCAATTATAGACAAAGGAAGAAAGTTCACATATTCATTTTATGAAGTTAGCGATATCTTAATACCAAAACTTGATATAGTTTGAATAAAGAAAACTATGGGCAAATCACACTTACTTAAACAGTATGCACAAATTCTAAATGAGGTATTAGTGGCAATGAGACTTTGAATGAGTAGGACCCATAAGTTACCTTCAGAAAACAACTTTTTCTTTCCCCACTGTGGGGCTAGGATTTCTCCTGTCTCTTGAGAAATATACAGAAGACCCAGCATTTTATAGCCATTTTCACATAATAAACATTCCTTTATGCCATTTATGACTCTCAAAATAGTTTAATTTCTACAAATAAAATTTCTAGACTTGTGTAATAATTAAAATTCTAAACACTATTTAAAATTAAGGCCATTGTCCTCAAATTTGGGCCTACTCCAGACATCTGCAATGGAGGAGGGGTGTCATGGTTCAATTGTAACTATTTTACTACCTTTGGTTTTCTTTTTTTGTCTCAGTCACCCCCTCTCTGCTGTTGGGGGACACTTCTCCCAGGTTCTTGCTCCCTGGATTTCTTGGGTGTGAATCAAGGCCCAGAAGGCCCAGGGGATATACATTAAACAATATAGGAATGTCTTTTTCTTATAATTATAAATGCTAATAATAATATACAATAACAACAGAGATCATTGTTCAGGCTTTTCTTGTTTTTTATAGCATAATCTTTATCAGGGCAAGAATTTGGTTTCCTTAATTTAGCACTGAGTGAATGGTATAAAAGAATATCACCACCCTTGGAAGATTATCCATGTGAAACTGTTGTAATTGCCAGAGAACATCTAGTGAACATACGTTCAGAGCACAAAGCAATTTTACTCTGTGGTAAACCAGATGAATTTCATTCCCGCGAGAGTTCATGCTATGCAATTAGCAAACAGATTGGCTAATGTACATATGTAGTCGAAGCTCAGATTCATGCACAGCATGTTTGGATTATCATATGTACAAGAGCTGATGAAACCCTGTTGAAAGACGTGGATAAACGGAGAACTATGGCAATTAGCGGAGCCATTAAACAAGCAAGATATTTATGTTTAATGGTGTGAGTGATTTTTATTAAGATACAAAAGTATTTTATGCCTGTCATACCAAATGTACATTAATGCTTGTGCTTAACAGCATTTGTTTTTGTCAGCCTGCAGATGAGCAATGAAACTCCTCTTTTAAAAGATAGTGTATGTAAAAACCAGGCAGTGTCACTGAAATGTTGTAAAGCAACATAAAGCAGTACTGGAGGTTGCCAGTAGATGGAACCATAGATTTTAGAAATTCAGATTGAGAGTTCCTTCTTCATAAACAATGTAATGTAACAGGTTTTTAGAAACCATAACCTTTTTTTTTTAAAAAAAAAATAACACTTTCCTGGACACGTATCAACCAGACTAAAAGTAGCAACCAAAGTAAACTTGTAATGATGAGATTCAGTCTTTGAGGTTACTTCCTTAAGGGAAAGTCTTGGAAAGACATTTTAAAAATTTCATATATGTAACTTAATACAAACTTAAGATCTAGAAAGTAAACCTTTTACACATCTGTCAAATAATGAGTGATGTAGGCAGTGAAATAGGAAGGTGGTATTTAGAAATTTAAATGTAATGCCATTATAATGGGCCACACTTCTTGTTTAAAACATTTTTATTTAAATCCTTCTTTGCTTGGTTGGAGAGTAGGCCTATAGCTTACGTGTCCGGTATAGATTTTATGTCTCGTTCTGCATTATCTCAAGCTTTACCCGATTAATACATTCCAAGTCTAGGAGGTGTTACAGACGCAGAGAGTCAAGCAGTGTGCTACTCAATGGAGATTGTCTCCCAGTGTCGGGGGTTTGAAAGATGGGGTGTGGGGTGGGGCTGGTTGCCACTAAGTCCAGTCCACACAGAACTGGTCAAGCTTCAAGGGGAGTCAACTAAATGTGATATTGTTGACTGAGGTTTTTTAACTGTAACATTGTCAATTGAGTCACATGTTTCCCAACTGGTTTTCGGAGTATCCCTGCTTATTTAAAGGCATGATACTCCAGCAGCTCTGTTATTCCTCCTTTTCCCCTGCTGTGACCTGTGTATGATTTCTCGTCTTTGGCCCTTTAAGGGCAAGTGAACACATATCACCTCCTACTTTCTCTTTGCCAAAATGGCAATATGAAAAGCCACCTCAAACGTGGCTCTTTCAGTTTCAAGGGAGACCACGCCCTTGAAAAACAACTAAATTAGTAATAATAGTAAGTGTGGTAAATATTTAGAAGGCAGCTGGGTTTGGGCAAGAAAATTAAAAGCTCTTTTCTACTTTCTCTACTGTGAGCTCTACATTCTTTCTCTAATTTTCTCCCCATAAAGTGCAGTCGATTTTCACTTGTGATAGTTATGTTCTATAAAAGTCTCCACGAACTGCATTAGCAAACACTGACCTGTTACTCCAATGAGAAATACAGGGCTAGGTTCCTATGAGCCTCTCATATTTTTATCAACCCACAAACACATAACCTTGTTTGACGTGCGTTTTTGTTTAAAGATACTTATTATACTTATTTAATATACATTGTTGATCCATTAACCTTGAACTCATGGTGGAATGAAGCTTAATGAACACACGTATTTTCTTCAGAAGGTACATCACAGCCTTCTTGTAATTAGTTATAGGAGGCAACACTTCAGCACTGTGATTGAGGGCCCTCTTCAACAGGGTGATCTCTACAAAAAGCACACACACACACAAGCAAATAATGTAGCACTAGACAGACTGTGAAAAGGACCCTTGCTTACAGTATGAGAGCTGAAACAATATCTACCTCATCTGGGAACTTGCTGGATAGGTGGCACAAATATGTTGCCACTCCACTCATGTTGGCAAATGAGGGCGAAATCGTTGGGAGAATAAATTCTAGTGAGTGAGGTGGATTTGCAAGCATGGAATCTGTGAATAATGAAGATCGAGTACTGTCATGATTGACTGGCACATCACTGTTAAATATCTTAATATTCCTGTTTCTATATTGGTGACAGCATATTTTTGGTTTTATATAATTATATAATTACATACAGAGGAATGACAATCCTCTTTTCCTAGTCACCTGTGTTTTTTTTTTTTAAACCAAATGAGACAATTGGGACATGGCTAGGTTGGGAATAGCTGTTCTAGCTTGTCCATGGCAAAGGCAGGACTAGAACCCAGATTCCCAGGTGTGTGGCTTCGTGGTTTTTCAGTCAGGTCATATGGCTTCAAAAGCTTCTGGGCACGTGGGGATTTCCTCTCTTCTGTGTTAGGGGTTTGTACTGAGCCTGCTTTTCGTAACTTGGATATTCTGGAATGGGAAATGGGAACCAGTAACTTGGGGAACACTCAGAAACCTCCTACTCACTTTCCAACTTTAGTTTATGAATCCCTTTGAATAAAAATAGATTGCTCCCATTGAAAGAGTAGGGTACTACGCAAAATTAAGCATACAAGAATTAATTACTATATCATCTGAGTTTGCTCTGAGGTACCTAGACTGACACTGGTAAAGGCGATGGAGAAGTGGCCCTTTAGTAAGACAGGCAGGAGGAGGGAGCCCTCCAGGAGACTAACCCAGAAGAGCAATTGCTCAACACGCTGACTTCTATACACTTCGCCTCCCTAGAGGTTCACTCATTGAGACAAAAGTGGAAGCTGCTGGAAAATTTGTCTTCCCAAAGCTCAGGAATTCTGTCTTGTAGCTTAACATCTTTTTAAGTAAATAACCCACTCTGGGATTTCCTTTTCACTGGGGCAGCATTTGCTTACACGACATTTGTCTGAGTCTTAGCCTTTCCGCTTTTTATGGGGATCTCCCTCTTTTGCCCCAGGCTAGGGGTTTCTCAGTTTGGGATGCGCGCCTTGTTTGGGTATTAGTAACCCCACTGCTTGGAATTTCTTTTCTACTTTTGGGGAAAAAAACTCACCTCTTCTATGGAAGCAAATTTTTATAATTAGAATATTTACAGTTATTACCATATTTCTTTTAGTTTTCTCAAAAGCCAGTCCCCTACTGAGAGTTAAAAAAAATGTCAGTATGGCATATAGTAGAACAATGCTACCCAATTTCTTTAAAAGAAAATATTAAACATTACCAGTGAAGGTACAAGTTCTGTGCCCTAAGAGCTATTATTGATAGCTGGGGTGGCCATATGATTTGGTTTGCCTGGGACAGTCCTAGTTTATGCCTATTGTCCTGTAATTCTTGATAGCACCTCCTCTCACTTGTAGATGACAAATTATATGGTTATACTATAGATAATGCCAAAGTCAGAAATAAAAAAGCACTACTATTTTCAAACCCTCTTAGACAAGGTTTATATGTAATATTAATTAGCATTTAATTTGTTGGAATTTGTATCATCCTAAAATATAAAAAATGCCTTTGCTTCCTTTAGAACTTTCTTTTTAAAGATTTTACTTATTTATTTTTAGAGAGAGGGGAAGGGAAGAAGAAAGAGAGGAAGAGAAACATCAATGTGTGGTTGCTTCTCACACGCCCCCAATTGGGGACCTGGCGCACAGCCCAAGCATGTGCCCTGACTGGGAATCGAACTGGCGACCCTTTGGTTCGCAGGCCAGCACTCAATCCACTGAGCCACACCAGCCAGGGCAGAACTTCTTTGTTTACAAAAACTAATAGAGGTACCTTCTTCTAGCAATTGGTTACTTATTCTATGCTTTAAACATAATTTTTTCACTTCAAAAGTAACAAGTTTATTACTGAAATTTTAGAAAATACTGAAATGCTAAAAGGAGAAAATAAAAACCGTCTATAATATATTTACTCAGAGATAATCACTGTTAGCACTTATTTTATATCTTCCATATTCTTTTTTCTATGGAAATAATATATCAGGTATATTGTATCACAAATGTGCACTTTATAACTTGAAAAATCAGAATTTTTGAGGTCCACTGATTTTTAACTTGGTTTTCTGTGAAAAATATATGGTGGTTGTTTTTCCATGTTATTAAATATTCTCCAATGACAGGGAATAGAACAAAGTATTGAACAGTATTAATTGTATGAATTCACAATGATTTATTTATCTAAGAAAAATTTTAGGTTTTTGAAGTCCTTCCCAAGAGAATGTAGAACAATGAGCGGGGGCTTGAATTAGAGCTGGTTGGCTCTGGATGGACTCCAGAAAGAGCCTGCACGATGCGACTGCACTCCGGTGACAGTAAATGTCCCTTCCTGGAGGGTGTCATTGTTCACCTGTCTGAAAGTAAGGGGCTCATGGACCGATTTCCTGAGGTTCACTCCCCTCCCTCATTTGAAGTTTCTGTGAAGGTTCAAAACTTACAGGAAGGAAATTGATGCCCAATTCTTTTTATTTAAGATCAACTCTATCATTGTGCTTCTTGACCACAGTAGTACGTTTGTGCATCTTCAATGCTATCGTGCAAATTTAATTAAAGTCTCCCTTCTGATATCAAAAAGCATTTTACATTAAAATGGTAGATTGCTCTGATATGAGTTTAAGGCCCGAAACTTAGGATTTGGAGTCAGCAAATTATTTTTGAACTTTCTGAATGAAATGCCCACTTTGAACATCTTCTTAGTTGAGATGGCTTTAACAGAATTATCAAATAACTGAGACATTAAAAATGAGTACTGCCCGGCTGGTGTAGCTCAGTGGATTGAGCGCGGGCTAGGAACCAGAGGGTCCCGGTTCGATTCCCAGTCGGGGCACATGCCTGGGTTGCGGGCCAGGTCCCTAATGAGGGCCATGTGAGAGGCAACCATACATTGCTCGTTCTCCCTCCCTTCTCCTCTCTCTGAAAATAAAATAAATAAAATCTTAAAAAAAATAAATAAAAAATAAAAAAAAATGAGTACTGTAAAAAATAATGCCCTATCATACTAATTTTTAGTTGTTTTTTTCTTCTCAGTTGTGTGAAACTTATGATTTTTGAAAGTTTGAGGGAAATACTAAAATAAATCAATCGTGGGGCCAATAGGTGCTCTTCTAAGGGTTTCCCTTTTGCCAGCAATTTTCTCTGCAGTTCATTTAGCTAAAGAGCTATCATATCCATATTTTGTAAATTTTTTCATTAAAGAGAAATGAGTCTGTTTCAAGGAAATGAGAAACCACTCAAGTAAAAATGGCCTAAGGTTTCTCTTTTGAAGTTTGAGAGGACTCATGTACACTTCATGTTTTCCCTATTCCTAGTCTTTGCTGGGTATAGAAACCCAAGGCCACCACAGGAGGGTCAGTAGTGACATTTCTAGGTATGCTTAAAATTACAGAGTAATTTTTTAATGAGTTAGTGGTTAAAGTGTTATTTTTTTAAAGCGGATTCTCAAAATTCATTAAAGGATGAGAAATTCTGTCTAAGTGTGTAGTGCATCGATTCACTATTCAAAGTCCTGGTCACTATTCAAAGCACCAACAAAGGTTAACATCAATTTATATATGAAAATCAGTTTTTCTTTTGCTTTTGTTATTCATGACTTTTGCTTTTAGCTTAGTCACTTTCAAAAATGGATAGTTATGTTAAAGATTTAAAAAATGGTATCCTGATTTTACTTTTTATTAAAAAGCAACTTAGTTGGATTTTAAAGACGTATCTGTTAGAAAACTTGAAATTAGAGTTTCAAAAATGAATGTACAAAGTTAAAAACATCTAATTATTTTATAGCCACCCCTTTGTTCATTTTCAAGAATTCCATGGATTTTACCTCTGTGTTTTAAGATCTCAAATTCTTGCTTTGGCATTTATTTCTGTCTTTGATTAGCAACTAAAGGAGCAAACTCTTTCTGTCATCTTTTATCTTTGTTGCCAATAGTAATAGTACTTGATATGCTTTTGTGACATCCTGAAAATGAGAGCCATCTCTCTGTTGACACATGTAGTCCCAGAGTTGTATTTATTAAACCACAATTTCAGGGGCCAAAGTAACTGGGTCTCCTACTAATAGATTTGATGGAATCCATTAATAACATTTAAAAAGCAGCTTTTTGTGTGTGTGTGTTTCTATTGTGTAGCAAAAGACTTCTAGCAGACATCGGGGTTATTGAAAGCTACTATCATAGTCTGGGAGTGGGAGAAATAGAATATAATTCATGTTCTATAGAGGACAAAACTTTGAGAGTTTACAGTTACTAATGAAGGTCAGAAAGGCAGGCATTTTCATGTTTCCTCTGCTATTTCCCAAACTTGTGGAGGCTGTGCAAGAAGTCAGCAGTGTCTTGGTGATTTGTATATGAACTTGACCCTTGAACAACATGAGGATTAGGGGTGCTGATCCCCCCACAGTCAGAAATCTGCTCATGATGTTTGAATCCCCAAAACTTTACTAATAGCCTGCTGTTGAAAACAAGCCTTGCCTATAACATAAACTGTTAATTAACACATATTTTGTGTGTTACATATATTTTATTCTTACAATAAAGGAAGCTAGAGCAAAGAAAATGTTATTAAGAAAATCATAAAGAAGAGAAAATACATTTATAAGTATTTATTGATACTTTTAAGTTTACATAGTCTGTTTGAGGCTTCATAGTTCAACTGGGAGTTTTTTTCATATTGTCAAGTGAAAAAAGTCCACATGTAAGTGCACTAGGGCTGTTCAAACTTGTGTTGTTCCAGGGTCAACTGTATTTTAGAATTTTTTAAATGAATTCTACCACTGCATCTTCAATTTCAAGAAAAAAATAATTAGAAACTTGTATTCCTTGTTAAAGATTTTTTGGCTGAAGCTTTCGATGGAAATAGTGTTCTTTTCCATCAAACAGGACAATCCTTGCATTTGATTTCTAGTTCTAACCCTGTACATAAATGTTTTGCAGCATTGCAGCTTTTCAAAATCATGGTATCTCTTGAGGATAACTCCTAATGTACTTTAATGTGTAATGTGCATGTATACTTCTTGGGGTAACTGTGCATTGACCAAGTTTATTGCCTCAGGTAACCTACCTTTCCTAACTGGCCCTCAGGCCAGAGAGTTAGTATTTGTGCCGATGCCTCAGGGTGGACAGCAAGCTGGCTTCCCATGGCGGGCGGGGGGAGGGGTCCAGTTGTTGCTCCTTGTTGAGTCCACAGCCTCTGCCATCACAGCTTCTGTTGCTGCTGCCACCATTGCCATCACCAACGTGGGTTCAGGTCCCAGCCTGGCCGCCCCCTTGGGGCTGCCCTGGGCATGTGCCTGTGCAGCAGGAGGCCAGGCCAACTGCGCGACACGCTGCTGCTTGCTGTGCACACGGCGTCGTCGTGTGTGCACGCGCATGCGCAGCTGCCAGGCCTATTTCCTCTGTTCTCATGCATGTCCACTGTTCCATTGAACCTCACTTCCGACACGCAAGTTCAAAGAAAAAAATTATTATGAATTTCATGATGGTGATAGCAGAGCCTTAAACCAAGTGCAGGGCCCTTCTACCAGTAGGACCCACCGTGACCGCCCCTGTCACGTCCATAGAGCGGGCCCTGAGCGAGGCTTCAGTGATACTCCATTTACCATCTCGGATCTCTTGAGGAAAGTCATCACTGCCTTGCATTTGCATCTGAATTGGTCAGTCCTACTCCATTTCTTACAACCGGACACATGCCAGGCCCAATGGCTTTAGCAAGATGAAATAATCTAGTACAGTGTTGGGCTGATTTTAAAACTAAGGCCAAAACCAATTTTTAAATCTCTACTTGGGAATCAAAAGTCTCCTTATGTAGCTGCCTTTCTAACTTGGAATGTAAAGTTTACATTATTCAGTAAATAATAATGAATGTGCATAAATAAAGCTTACCCTCTATTTCTAATCATCTGGTCTTTAAATATATAAACCGTCTTCAACTTCCCAATTGTACCTCATGGATCAGTTTCTGGTATGATCCATGTCACTTCTTGGTGATTTCCCCCCTCATTTTCTGCATTTATTTATCCTGTGTTTAGGTATCAGGAGGCCATATCTTATTTGAGTATGTAAATGTATCAACAGGCTCATAAAAACGGTTGAAATTATTAAGTTCAGAGACTTAGAACTAGATTCTTATCTGAAAACTTATCTAAACCTATCTAGCTCTGTTTGGCCTCATTTTAGAAGAGAAATCTGATAACATTTCTCTTTTCTAGAGAGGACACATAATGAAGACAGCTTATTGAGATATTTCCTTCTCAGTGATGAAAAAAATATAAGGGTATGCAATCTTTATTATTTATCTTCCAAACTCTTAATATTGCCTCCTGTAGTGCAATATTATATGTACTAGTTATAAAATGAATACCATACAAAGCTATGCTATAACTAGAGGAATAAATGTCAACTAAATTACCCAGATGTTCTTTATGCATTTTCATAGAC
This sequence comes from Micronycteris hirsuta, assembly GCA_004026765.1. Taxonomy (NCBI): domain Eukaryota; kingdom Metazoa; phylum Chordata; class Mammalia; order Chiroptera; family Phyllostomidae; genus Micronycteris; species Micronycteris hirsuta. Next base: position 39,563 of record PVJI01011669.1, on the reverse strand, counting down.
CTTTATTTGATTGTCTGATTATGCTTTTTCTTTGATTTGAAATGGTTCTATATAAAAATATTTGGTGAGCTTGACTTTCTGCCAAACCAAAAAGGCTCAAACTTACTTGAGAAATATAAGCAACTTTCATTTGCTAAGTGTCTGTGATTAAGGCAGAACCTCCTGCTTAAATCATAGTTTTGGGGAGGGAATATAAACAGAAACATAACTCATGCGTGTGCCCATTGTTTCTCCCGGCTCTGGACATTAGCCAAACTTTAGCGTTATCAAAAATACAGAGCACACTGTCATTAAAAACCCACTCGAAACAGGGCTTATATTGGGATAAAATTTATTATATTTTTTAAAACTTCTGATTTAGTTGCTATTATTGGTGAGCACTTGGGAAAATGGGGTAAAACTTAACTTAGTGTAAGGTGAGGAAGGAGGTCAAATATATTATGTTGAAACTCTGATAGGGAAGAGCCATTTGTCTATTAGATTGGTGTTTTTATAATTCCTTTTCTCTGTTTTTTAATAGTTGATTTTTTATTGTATTTTTCCCATCACTATTTATCCTCTTTATACCCTCTTTTACTGACCCCATCCTACCCTCCGCAATCACCACACTGTTTCTTGTTGAAATGATTGTTTTGGGTAAAAAAGTATATCTCCTTAATGTACATTTCTCACATTGCTAACAATTTAAAGTTATGTTCTTTTAAAAGCTGCTTTTACATTTTAAAAAATGACTAAACATCTTTGAAACCAAACAAGGCATTGAGGTATTAGCCTTTCATCTTTGGGGACTTTGCTTTAAACCTGGCTCAGTTTAAGTGGAAACAAGTTTGAGCTTGTCACCTGCACCTCTCCAAGCTTTTAGGGTGAGCAATAATTATAATGAACTGAAACCACTCCAAAAATATTTTAGCATTTCATTCTACTCCATGAAGAACAGGAACAAAAGCCTTCATTGTGCAATCATAGAAGATTAATATTTATATTGAAAATCATTATATCATAGCCTTAATCAGAAGAAAAATGAACTGCTGGAGCATCAGTTATAAGCTATTTCGAAAAATGAAATCAGAGTGTTAAGTATGTGAAGTGTTCATTAACATTGTGAAGGAGAGACTGGTGTCTGGTGATGTGGCCACTCGCTACTCCTCCTTGGCACAGCAATTTCCTACCCTTCAGGTCCTCAACCCACAGGAAGCCTTTTCTTTACTGCTTATCACATCCCACTCTAGTAAGCTGCTGACCTGCGTTCCCCATGAGGTTCATACTGAAGATACCATTTTAAGTTCAAATCCAGCCTTGGAATATTACATTTTAATAGGACTCACGGACTTAAGCTGAAGAATAAAGCCTGAGAGTGGGAAGTTTGATAGACAGAAAGCGCAAATTCCATTGTCCTTGGGGGAGCCTTTGAGTCTTATGGAATTCAGATTGGAACGAGTACTTTGGACATGGAAAAGGAGGGTATCGAGGACAGCAAAGTTCCAATTTCACCAACTCAGTTCATTCTACTGTCTTTCTTCTCAAAGGGTGCGTCTCCAGCATCTGGTGTGGTCTGGGGCAGCTTCGTTGCTTCTGAGCTGTAATCACTTGCAGTATGATTGCTGTCTCTGTCTTGGGCTCGGGAATCTGCACACTCGTGGAGTGTCCTTGGCCTATTCCTAACGAGGTCTCCAGCAATGCCTCACCAGTCTGCTGTGCTCTTTCACTTCCACCGTGTAACTGCAATAGCTTTCCCTCAGGGTCTCCACACCCAACAGGCATCTAACTTCTTGGGGAAACTTCAGCTTCACGGATGGAGCCCTAGCTACCTTGTGTGGGTCCGCTATAAACTTCATTTGAGAGAATAAGAGAACGGACAGGCCCTCCCAGTGTCACCACATAGTTTACAAAATTCAAAATCTAAAATTTATCATGAGGGGCGAGGGGAGGAGAGAAAATGCAGACAACTGTAATTGAACGACAATAAAGTAATTTAAAAATTAAAAAAAAAATCATGAACTCATTTTTATTCCTCCGTCTTTAAACTGGAAGGGAGAATACCTCATATGTGATTTAAAAAATGCTCCTAAAATGCCCTGATTCTGGTCCTGTTTGTGTCATCTCAAAAGGAAGCTCATGTCTTTGTTGCCAGGTGGTCTCTATGTGTATTTACATGTGTCAATATTAGGTGAGAGAAACTGAAGTGAGGTCAGAGGCCTCCCAGGGAGGCTGCCCAGGCCTCTGAATGACCTGATAGCCTATCTACTCAGAGAACATCAGGCCTGAAGACACTGTCTCTTTCTTACTAAAAATGCATGCAGTTAAGAATGATAATTTATTCATCCACAATGAGAAATAGAGCTGTCACATGGACCAGGATAATGGAGATTTATGATCAGCTCGTTTTTTCCCTATCATCAAGCTATGTGGTTTCTCTCTTTGTTCATTTGCCATATGAAATCACTGCTACACAGATCAGAAATGCTGACATTCACGGGGTCAGTTCCCTCTCTTTCTCTGTAACTAACTGACTTGGGAATTTGAAGGTTATCTGGGGAACAGTTCATAAGGAAGAAGGGGAGTTGAAAGAACAAATGATTAACAGCAGCGGGCCAACATAGTCTGAGGCTTCCAGTGTACAGTAAAAGTAGCCTTATCAACAGGGCTAGATATAGCCAAGTCTCTTGACTTCATGCTGTATCCATTTCTACCCCAGGAGCACTTTTACCCTGGGACTAGAAATATAACAACTCCATTGGCTAGACCTTCTTCTCTCTTGAACTGTGCTTTGCTGGGTACTGGCAGTAAACTCTTCTTTCTAATCAGTCCCTGCTTTGATTAACATATTCATTCATTCTTTGAATGTGTTAATGTGTCCATTTGGTTATAGTCAAGTCCATTGGCCTGAAAGCCAGTAAGGTAACTTGATTTATCTATGCATTGTCTCATGGTATGTTGTTTTTATACTTATCTCCAAAGAAGACTGGTTATTTCTAAGTTCTTGGAGACACCTTACTTCAGCCCCTATGTATTAACAGAAAACACTTGGAAGCAAAAATAAGGCATATTTTCAAGCTTCCATAAACGTTTCTTAATCACCTATCATGTTGGATGCAGTATATTAGAAATGATTTTTAGCATAATTATCTTATACTAAGTACTTTTAGCTGTTACTCTTTTAATTATTTTTCACTTGAGGACATTTTGTCCTTGCTGAGAGAGAGAGAGTGAGCGAGAGAGAGAGAGATGTGATAGAGAAACATCGATTGATTGCCTTCTTGTACATGCCCCATATGTGCCCCAACCAGGGATCAAACTCACAATCTGGGTATGTGCCCTGACCAGGGATTGAACCCATGGTTCTTTGGTCTGACAATGCTGTAACCCACTGAACCACACTGGCCAGGGCTAGCTGTTACTCTTTGAAATAAAATACACATATTAATTCCTTTGATGAAATAATTAGAATATTTCCTGGTGGGTTTCCCAAGTTTGGATATTTTGGTCAACAGGAGATATTTAATCAAGCATTATCTTACATAGAAAAGTAGAGACTTCCGGCCAAGATGGAGGTGTAGGTAGATACACTGTGCTTCCTCACACAACCGAAAGAAGGACAACAACAAATTTAAAAACAAAACACAACCAGAACTGCCAGAAAATCGAACCATATGGAAGTCTGACAACCAAGGAGTTAAAGAAGAGACGTTCATTCACACTGGTAGGAGGGGCGGAGACAGGCAGCCAGAGAGGAGAGGACTTGCAGAAAGGTGGTGGCTGGAGGACCAGGGTGGGTGAGGCAGTTGGCTGACTGGTCCTACATTTGCATGCAGATAAACCAGGAGGAACAATTGGGGAACAAGACAGACCATGTGACCCAGGGTTCCAGTATGGGGAAATAAAGCCTCAAAACCTCTGACTGTAAAATTCTGTGGGGGTTGCAGTGGCAGAGGGAGAAATTCCCAGAGCATGTTGAAGAGACCCACAGGGTCCTAGAATGTACACAAAACCACCCACCCAGGAATCAGCACCAGAAGGCCCCAATTTGCTTGTGGGTTGTGGAGGAAGTGACTGAAAGCCAGCTGAGAGCCCAGCAATCAGCCTTGTTCCCTCTTTGAACCCCGCCCTCCCACCCCGCCCCCCATACAGTGCCACAACACAGCAACATGGGTTGCCTTACTCTGGCGAATATCTAATGTTCCACCCCTTACTATGAACAGGTATGCCAAGACAAAGAAGTATGGCCCAAATGAAAGAACAGATCAAAGCTCAAAAAATAGAACTAAGTGATGAAGAGACAGCCAACATATCAGATGCTCAGTTCAAAACATTGATAATCAGGATGCTCACAGAAACAGCTGAGTATGATCGCAAAACAGAGGAAGAAGTGGAGGCTATGCAAAGTGAAATAAAGGAAAATGTACAGGGAACCAACAGTGACAGGAAGGAAACTGGGACTCAGATCAATGATTTGGAGCAGAAGGAAGAAATAAACACTCAACCAGAACAGAATGAAGAAACAAGTATTCAAAACATGAGGAGAGACTTAGGAACCTCTGGGACAACTTTAAATGTTCCAACATCCAAATCATAAGGGTGCTAGAAGGAGAAGAGGAAGAGCAACAAATTGAAAACTTATTTGAACAAATAATGAAGGAGAACTTCCTAAATCTGGCAAAGGAAATAGACTTCCAGGAAGTCCAGGAAGCTCAGAGAGTCCCAAAGAAGTTGGACCCAAGGAAGCACACATGAAGACACATCATAATTATATTATCCAAGATGAAAGATTAGGAGAGAATCTTAAAAGCAGCAAGAGAAAAGGAGACAGTTACCTACAAAGGAGTTTCCATAAGACTATCAGCTGATTTCTCAAAAGAAACCTTACAGGCAGGAAGGGGCTGGGAAGAAGTATTCAAAGTTGTGAAAGGCAAGGACCTACATCCAAGATTACTCTATCCAGCAAAGCTATCATTTAGAATGGAAGGGCAGATAAATTGCTTTCCAGAGAAGGTCAAGTTAAAGGAGTTAATCTTCACCAAGGCCTTATTATATGAAGTGTTAAAGAGACTTACCTAAGAAAAAGAAGATAAAAAAATATGAACAGTAAAATGACAACAAACTCACAACTATCAACAATGAAACCTAAAAAAAAAAAACAAACCAGAAACAAAAACAAACTAAGCAAACAGCTAGAACAGGAACAGAATCACAGAAATGGAGATCATATGGAGACTTATCAGTGGGAGGGGCAAGGGAGAGAATGGGGGAAGGTACAGGGAATAAGAAGCATAAATGGTAGGTACAAAATAGGCAGGGGGAGGTTAAGAATAGTACGGGAAATGGAGAAGCCAAAGAACTTATATGTAAAGCCCGTGGACATGAACTAAGGTGGGGGAATGCGGGTGGGAGGGGTTGTGCATAGCAGAGGGGAATAAAGGAAAGAAAAAAAAAAGGGACAACTGTAATAGCATAATCAATAAAAAATATTTAAAAAATAAACAGAAAAGTAAATTTAAAATCTAAAGCAGCCTGCCCACATGACTTTGCATAGTTATGTGAATGAGGTCTTTTACTGGTGTGCAATTATATTAAATTTATAATCATCAATTTTGATTATGAAAAAATGTCAAAATACTCTTCCACATATATTTTCATATCATTTTCATTTTGGTCTTTAGCTCTTTGGTCATTAAACTGTGCTTATCAGAGAATGATTAACAAGATTTGGGCTTCCATATTGCTGGTTTGGTTTTTAAATCCCTTAAATATATTAAGAATATTTGTAATGTATTATTATAAGGAAAAAAGCAGCTTTTAAAACTGCCTATGATAACATTATTTCAACCATGTAATAGATCTGTGCATGAGTATGTGTATATATCTAGCTAAGAAAAGGCAGAAAGCTATTAAATAAAATACCAGTAATTTTATTTATTTTCAGGGTGGTAGGGAATATGAGTGAACTTTATTTCCCCCCAAGTTTTGTGTCTAAAAATCTATTTTAAAATGTATCTAGAATGTTCTGTGTACTCTCAGATGGCAGTAAGTTAAAAAATACTCTAAGAAAGTTGTCCTTTTTCTAAAATAGTGCTGTACTCAGCAATTACTTCACCGTAAAGCTGGTGTCATTTAAAAAATTAATTTCATGTACTTGCTTTTTTCCCAGTGGCCTCTCATCTTTGTGAGTGATTAATTTAAAACTATTGATTCAAAAACCACTTTTCTCCTCCAATTTTTGAGTGAGCTACTAAGATGTTTGATTTTTTTTGTTGTTAATATGGAAAATAAATGAAAGAGATTCCTATATTTTCTTTCATTTCACTTAACCAGTGACACCACTGATTAAAATCTCCATCCTTTGTAGGAAAAATTTTGAACTACCACAAACTAAAATAATTCATCGACTGGAGAAATTGTTGGGGGGGCAACCCCTGTTTCAGATGATAAGTAGCTTGCTAGATAAAGTTGTCATTACATTTAACTTGGTCTTTAATTATAAGCAGATGGATGAATTATTTTAATCACTGCTATATATCTTAACAGTAGTTCATACATTGACACAAAGCGAAGAACATCAAACAGAAATTAAATGCTAGGGCAGGAAAGCAGCTAGCCTTCAAGGGAAGCAATTGATCACAACCTGTCATCTTTAAAGGCCAGAAGAATGCAAAATAAACACTTGGGATTAGTGTACTAAATATGGTTCATCAGTCTTCAGCTCTGTCCTCTGATAATTCATCTATCTCATTTATTTTAATGCTTTATCATGTATCTATCCAGCTCTGTAATTAGCCTTTCAGGTATTCCCTTTTTCTTTCTGCCTTTGAAATTGTGTGTGGTGAGATTCTGCAAAGAGAAGATATTATTATCCTCCCATACAAAAGAATCTACTCTTGTATGATTCTGTGTTATAGCACATGCTGGAATTCTTGCTAAAACTTATAGAGAGTGTGTTAGAATTGGTTTGAAGAGAAGGTCTTAATAAATTTGCTATGCTCTCTTAAATAAAGCATTTACCTTGACTATTGGGAAGCTATTTAGTTTTACAGGAGGAATGTGAATTTAGGTTTGTGAAAGCCAAAATGCTGGTTAGATATTTTTTAAAAATATAAAGTACCAAATTTAGCTTCTGAATTAAAGTCATTAAATACTAGCATTTTATTGATTTGTTCCTGAGTAAACAATTCATTTTTCCTTGACTAAAAAATCATTCATACATGTGTTTTCTGCCATAGCAATGCCTATACTAAGATTATGCAGTAAATTATGTTTGTAGTTTATACTCTGCCATATATTTTGATGTAGAACAGGAGTGTTCCCACGGATCTATTATAAGTAGTAGATTTATAGATTTAGTCATCAGTCTCAGAATATTAACAGTGGTGTATTGATTATTTATTAATAAGCATTAGAAACTTAAAACAATCATGTAATCCAAATAGGTGCACCGTTTTCACTTAGACATGGTAAATACCAGATGGTTTGTAGTATATAGATTTTAAAATAATTTTTAAAATTTATTTCATAATTGTTCAAGTACAGTTTTCTACCCCCCCACCCCATTTTGTAGCATTTTGAATGTGGATAAAATGTCAAAATATTGAGTTACAGTATGCTTCTTTGCAAACCCAAGAGTGAGGGATTTTCTATTCTAGCTTCTCTTTAAACCGTATGTGGTTAATTCACTTTGTAGATTATAATGGTAATGTTTTAGCATCATACGACTTCGTGTTATAATGTTTCTAGGTTACTTCCCTTTCCGAGTGTTAGAGAGTGCCTTTGGTCTCCAACTGTCCTTGGAATTCACGGAAGACCAATATTTGTTGGAATTTCCATTGACAAACCCATGTTTCGAAGTTAGAATGGATCTGTTTTTTTAAAGCTTCTCTGGTGTATTTGTTTATCTATGCAATTGCTCCCCCTTTGTGGTGACACTGACTAATTTGGGAGAAAATACGCCAAATATGGTGTTACCAACAATGGTTTCAGACCATATGTTTGACCACCTTTACTCTCTTCATTTTTCCCCTACCTCCTTCCCCTCTGGTAACAGAGAAGGTTTTGCGAACTTGATCCCAAACGCAAAGGGAGTAAAAGCAACATTAAATGAGTGGGACTGCATCAAACTACAAAGCTTGTGCACAGCAAAATAAACCACCAACAAAGCTAAAAGTCAACCAACCGAGTGGGAGAAGATATTGGCAAACGATACCTACTGTAAGTGGCTAATATCCAATATATGTAAAGAACTCATGTAACACCAACAGAAAAAACTGAACAATCCTATTGAAAAATGGAAAGAGGTACTCCTTTTTTTCTACTTTATATTTTATTGTTATTTTATTACTGTTGTCCCATTTTTTCCCTTTTGCTCCCTTCCATTCAGCCCACCCCCACTCCCACAGTCAGTCTCCTCTCCGTTGTATATGTCCATGCGTCATTCATACGTGTTCTTTGACTAATCCCGTCCCCTCCTTCCACCATTCCTTCCCTTCCTCTTCCCCCTCTGTAGCTATCAGTCTATTCCATGTTTCCATGTCTCTGGTTCTATTCTTCTTTTAGTTTATTTTGTTCATTAGATTCCAGTTACAAGTGAGATCATAAGGTGTTTGTCTTTTGCTGACTGGCTTATTCCACTTAGTATAATAGTCTCCGGTTCCATCCATGCTGTTACTTATTTCTTTCTGCTGTGTAATATCCTAGCCTGTAAAGGTACCACCGTTTTTTAATCCACTCATCTACTTATGGGAACCTAGGCTGTTTCCAACACCTGGCTACTGGAAATAATGCTGCTGTGAACATAGGGGTGCATAAGTTACTTCAGTTTCAGGATTCTTAGGGTATATTCCCAGCAGTGGAATCACTGAGCCATAAGGCTGTTCCATTTTTTTAATGTTTGAGGAAATGCCATACTGTTTCCATAGTGGCTGCACCAGCCTGCATTCCCACCAACAGTGAATTAAGGTTCCCTTTTCTCCACATCCTCTCCAGCACTCGTTGTTTGTAATGATAGCCATTCTGACAGGTGTGAGGTGGTATCTCACTGTGGTTTTAATTTGCATCTCTCTGATGGCTAGTGATGTTGAGCATTTTTTCATATGTCTATGGGGCATCTGTATGTCCTCCTTGCAGAAGTGTCTATTCAGATCCTTTGCCCATTTTTTCATTGGATTTTTTATTTTCTTGGTGTTGAGTTGTATGAGTTCTTGATATATTTTGGTTATATTAATCACAGATTTAGCCTCACTTCATTCCTCCCTCCTATGAGAGAATATTTGTTTAGTTACTCCACTTTCTTATGGGATACAACCTAGAGAAAAGTCCCATTTCCTTGAATCCTCTTCAAAATCATCTTTCAGAAGCCCAGTTGCTGTAGGTCCGTTCTAGCACTCTCTTACTGTGGCACCTGATGTTCCTTCACGGTGTAGTTCTTGGTCATCTTTGGCCACAGAACATTGATGATATTTGGGAATCCTTGTAAGTCTTCACCGAATGAGACAGAGGTCATGGGAGAAGATTTTTTCCCCCTAATGAAAACAATATGGAGACCTAGAAAGTAATTTTAGTTATAAATTTAGTGCTATCATTTTCTGCCTTTGCTTTATCAGCCAAATCACTTAATTATTTTGATCCCATTTTCCTAATGATGAGATTGGCTTACAGTCGCTCTGAAATTCTCACAGCTCTAACATTTTAGTAATAATTTTGCAGATATTGTGGGTAATGTAGAAATGGCCAAGGTGAAAAATTTTACTGTGTGGCTTTGGGTGAGCTCCTTATTGCCTTAGGACTTGTAGCCATAGAATGGAGTTTAGGGGAATAGGTAATAAATATTGCTCAGATAAAGAATAGGAAGATCAATCCCCTAATACTTATAAGTATACAGAGGTAACAACACTTGTTCATCTGTCTTTATCATTAATGCCTGGTATTATCTTTTTTGGGGAATTCTTATGCCTTGTCTTCCCAACTAAATTTACTTTTCAGACAGCTGAGACAATTATTCAATGTTTAGTACAGTGCCATACGTATAGGGGTAACTAAATAGATATCTGCTGATGGAGTATCTTGTATACCATATGTTATGTGAATGTTTTCTGCCAGTCATGAAATGAATGTGAAAAACAATGACATTAGAAACTGATGGGTACCTGAATCACAAGTCCAGTGGGATCCCTTTATTACCTAGCAGATAGAAAACTCTCAACAGGTATACTAATCCATTTTGCTTTCTCATTCAGAGTCATGTTACCATTTTATTAGTGAGTAAACAGCAGCAACTATCAAGTATCGAGAGCTTATAAATGTGCTAGGTGAACTGTCTTCAAATGTGTGTACTTCAGCAACTTCATGAGGTTCCGAGGAGTAAATATTACTTTTCCCAATGTGCAGATAAGAAAACAATTCAGTAATGCTTCACTGACATGCCTTAAGTTAAGAAGCTAGAAAGTAACAGGCATGTATGTTTAGTCTCTAAACCTTGCCCTTTGTTCAAGCCACCATTTGTACGATCTTTACTCTTTTATGATCTTGTATAATGTTTGTTCATGCCACCACCATGGGAGTGGAGAATGGACAATTGAACCAAATGTGCAAAGTGTGAAGTTTGAATATTTATTATTAAAGAAGGTCCTGGGGTTTCAAACCATAAGTCCTGGTTTTTAGTAAGGGCCCTACCACTTGTTGTATAACATCAAGTCTCTCAGTTTTGGTTTTTTCATTTGCAAAATGAGCATTCGTTATAACAATGTCTGTTTGGGTAGAATGTTTATGCCCCCAAATTTGTATGTTGAAGCCCCAGCCCCCAGTGTGGCTATATTTGGACACAGGTTATCGAAGGATGTAATTAAGGTTAAACAAGGGCTTAGGGATGGGACCCTGTCCCATCCGATAGGGTCAGTGTCCTTACAAGAAGAGATGCCAGAGAACTTGTCATCTCTGTCCCTCTCCCTCTCTCTGTCTCAGCTATATGAGGACACATTGAAAAGCTGAAAGGTGGCCATCTGCCAGCCAGGAAGAGAACTCACCAGAAACTAACCATGCTGGCATTCTGATCTAGGACGTCCAGCCTCCAGAACTGTGTGAAAATAAACACCTGTTGTTTAAGCCATCCAGTCTGAGGTTTTGTGTTGTGGTAGCCTGAACTAATTGTAGCTGACATACTGTGTATACTTCCTGCTTTGTTTGCTGATGTGATGATATGCAAGATGGGTTTTTATAATAATTTATTATTATTATTATTACATAGAAAATTATGTAATAGGAAATAATGGATGGGCTCCCTCAGGAGTGTAGTGTCAGGAATGCATCTTAAAGTTCTGAGAATGATATACGTGGCTAATGCCCCTCATTCAGTTGACACAGCAACATCATTCTTTTTTAAACCCTTAGTATCTATTGTAAGGCATACTCAGGTACTCCCTGCACCAGGCATGGCTGTGTGCTCAGAGTCACCGTATTCATGAAAATCTGGATTGGAGGAGTGATTTCATTGTCTTTCCTTCTGCATAGCCTCATGTGTGGTAGTCTCCAACATGGCTCACCACCATCCTTTCCTCCTGGCAGTTAGCCCTGCTGTGGTCTCTTTCTACATGTGTCAGAGCTGCTCCACGTGATTTTCATGGCAGGGTCATAAAAAGCATTAGAATATCTGTCCTGGTCTCTTAGACTGCTCTCTCTGGGAGAAGCCAGTAACCATGTTGTCAGGAAACTCAAGCAGCTTCGTGAAGAGACTCTGTGGGAAGGAACTGAGGTTCCCCACTAATCCTGACACTGCCTTGTTAGCCACGTGAGTGATCCACTTTGGAGGCAGATCCTACATGAGAAGGATCTGGCAAATCTTCGAGACTTTAGATAATGACAGCCTGGCAGAATCAGAAACTTCAAGCCAGAACCTAGCCAAGCTGCCTCCAAATTCTCGACACATACAAACCGTGAGAGATAATAAACAAACAAACAAACAAATAAATATTTATTTATTTTAAGCCACTAACTCTTGGGGTAATTTGTTATATAGCAATAAGAAAGTAAGACTCCTCACCAGCAGTTTATACCTTCCTGGAGATACAGAGATTCTGATGTGGCTCTACCTAGTTGAGTGGAGTTCTTACATGAACCAGCAGTGGGGTGCTGGTAGATGCTTAACAGTTGGTTCTCCCCACAAATGAACAAACAATGTCCTGACTTTTAGTATTTTCTAATTTTCACAGTGTAAATACTCCCACCATGGCTGATTTCAAGCTCCCGGTGTGATTGGGAAGAGAATTGGGAAGAGAAGCATAATAGCACTCAAATATATGGAATTTCCACATATAGCTAGAGTAGTTGTAAATAACCCCAAGGGCATAGATAATAACAGAATATAGTAAAATAATTGGGGAGTGATAAGGTTTGAATACTTATTACTTTCATCTTTGATATAGTTTATTTAATTATATGCTTATATAATTTAACTATTAATGGTGGCTATATTTGTTAATCAGCTGACAAAAATTCCTGAAAATTTAACAGTTGGCTCTCATGAGCCAGCACACTACTGCCAAGGTGTTTTTTTTGAGTGACAATATTGTTTTTGAGTTCTTGTATAGTCGAATTACTGTTTGGGTAGTGATAAACCTCACAACTATAATAAGTTATATTCATATCTATAACAAATTATAATTGGAGCACCCTGATGAAATAATTTTAAGAGTTTATGACATTCATTTGGTTGACATCATCACCCTGGAAGATGAATGATCAGTTGACTATTATTTGCCTCTGACTTGAGTTCTAAATATTAGAAGCACCAACAATTGGTCAGCATGACATGTGAATATATGAAAAGAAATTAACTGACTTCTACATTTTGGGAGCACACAGGTCTTTTACTATATGGGCCAGAAACTCCCTTTTTACTGCCGTGTTCTGCTTTATGGAGTCATTATTGTCTTCCACTTTTCCTGCTTCTAGATCATCTCTTAATTTCTAGGAGACCATACAATACTGATTTTGAATATTGGCTTTAGAATTGTAATCTATTCCTGGCTCCTCAACTTAATAGCTATGTAAACTTGGGCACATTGCTCATCTTCTCTGATATTATATATTTTTTATTTATAAATAGGTTTGTTATGGGAGCTCAGTAGATTGTAATGTACTTAGCACAGTAACTATACAACATTATTAGCGTGATATATTCAAAATAATGGCCAATTCACTAATATCATCCTGGGCTGCTGTGAGTTATATTAATAAGAAGTTTTTTTTTTAATCTCTTTGCATTATAAGTTGATTCTTAAAATCCTTTTCCTGTTCTAAAAGTATGCTTCCAAAGTGCTCAATCTGCAAGCTGGTGGTGAAAGAAAGAGATGGCAGGCAGATGGTGTTTTGAAGCAGGGTAATGGCACCACAGCCCAAGAAACTTCCAGTCTTGATGCAGGAGTGTAGGGAGGGGGGCTCCTCCCTTGCCGAGACTGGGGTTGCTCTCATAATGGAAGAAGGTGCTGGGTCCTTTCTTCTATGGAAAGATGAAGATGAGGAATCAGTGTCTTATGAGACTGTGTTAAGTGATTATTTGTCTTTCTGGGTTTCTCTTAAATACCATTAAAATCAAGATCCATCAAGCCAAGGACTGCAAGTTTTTGTGTTACATGTGTATATGTGTGTGTGTGTGTTAGAGATTCCTCTTTTTTTTTTTTTTTTAGATTTTATTTATTTATTTTCAGAGAGAGGAGAAGGGAGAGAGAAAGAGCAATGTATGGTTGCCTCTCACATGGCCCTCACTGGGGACCCGGCCCGCAACCCAGGCATGTGCCCCAACTGGGAATCGAACCGGGACCCTCTGGTTCCCAGCCTGCGCTCAATCCACTGAGTTATAGAGATTCCTCTTAACCTGATCGCGGTGGGGGAGGAGATATTTATTCTGGACTGTAATAGTTTTCTTGGTTTAGGTGATACGTGCCCCATCCAAGTCCCCTTGATCTTCCAGTGCAAGTCATGGAAAAGCGCATCATGTGCCACCAATTGTCCCCATTGTCCTTCCATTCTCTCCCCTGAGTATCTCTGAGTCAGATCAAACAAGGATTTGAATCTCAGCTTTACTTTTTATTTCATACAAATCACTTAGCTTCTCAAGGTTTCCATTTTAAATCTGTAAAATAGTGATAAGAATGAATGGTTTTACTTCTCAGGGTTGTCAGGAGGGTTAAATTACATGCAAAGTAGAAGCATATAAAGTACTTAATAACTTTAAAAAGAAAGCCTGTTTTTTAAATAGGTTAATCAACATATGCAGGAAACACCCCTCAAAACGGATTTTTCTATTTCAACTATTCTCTATTTATTCCACTGGTTAATTCAAGTTTTAAGTCTCTCCTATTCCTAACTTCTTCCTTTCTTTGCAAATGTAGGTTCCAAGTAACTTAACAGATTCCACTGTCTCCTGGAATATTCACTTTAATTCTCTATAGCCTGAAGCAGTGCGTAAAGTCAGCTAAATGTGTTTTTTAAACAAGTGACTGCAGGGGACAACAGTATTGTACCTCCTATTAGCCCAAGCAAAGAAAAAAAGAAAAAAGAAAAGCACCATTCATACTCCAGAAGGTGATGAAAGACAGAGGAGCGTGGTGACACAAAGCTGACTGCAGTGGCACACGTCTCCTGACAATGCCAGGAGAACTGACAAGCCGACTGGACAAGAGAGACGCTCACAGGCTACCCCGTCAGCTACTTGAGTGTCTTGTTTCTTATCTGTCTCCTTGGAAGAGAAGCTCAGAGGAAGCCTTTGACGATCTGAAGCCTGGCCTCAAACTACTCTTTATCATGCTGATGCCACGTTGCGGCACCCCCCGCCCCTGCCCCATTTCATCCTAGCAAGACGATTTCTTTCTGTGGAATTTATTCCCTCCCTCACTCCCCACAACATACCTTGATGAATCAATCAGTTGATGCCTGTAGATACAAATCAGGCTGGCTAACTAACTGGCAGTGTTCCAGGAACTTATCAGCAGTGATGATTTCGAAGGCAACATGCCATGAGGTATTGTCACACAGGGTCTGGCAAAGTAACACCTGCTTGAGGGTGGTTGGTAGGGTAATAATGTGGGTGTAATAATTTATAGTTTTAATTTGAACATTTCACCTAGAATGTCACGGCATGCTTGAGTGTGATATTATTATGTTGCAGAATGCCATGCTTATGATTTTGTAATAAAAGGTTTTGCAATAACAAGGGGCATTATTTGTGCCGTACCTTGTGTATTCATTTAGAGGCTTGTTTTCTCCTCCCCTGGATAATTTTTTATTTTCATCTGAGATGTCTCTGTAATTATGAAGGATGGCCCTGTGAAACTTACCATTTAACCAATATTATTGGTCATCTACAGAGTTCCAGCCTGGGCTGGAATGGGGGTAAGCATAGAGAGCTCACAGGAGGACAGACTAGTAAACAGACTGGTTGAATACTGTCTGTTGGGAAGCGCAATAAAGCTTTTCATAAGGACTCTGGGGTCCATGGAGCAGGAGGGTCAAGCAATGCTTCTAAGTGGGGCTGACTCACCAGCTAGGTTTTGAAGGTTAATGTGTAATTATTACTTATTCCTCTCTCCCACCACTCCCAGACCCATTCTCCCCCATTCTTTGCCCAATTTGGGTACCAGGAAGCTGACCCCTGCCATGGTGGATACTGTGATATGCCACCCAGATCCCCATTGCAGGAATAATGGACTTATTCCCTCACCTCCTACAGAAAACTGTATCCTCTGAGGTTATGCCTACTTCCAGGACAGGCTGTGTCCAATGACTAATCGTTACTAGTGTATAAAGACCAGCCCCTCTTGAGCCCTTGTGAAAGAAACTTGAAGGATCAGCCTGGCTCCAGAGCTCGGATGGGTTTATCTGAGGCCTCTGTTGGGAGTGCATAATAACCACCTTCTACTCTCCCCAATCCCATTTCTTTCACTTCCTTTGCACAGATACTGTCCTAAGGGCACTCCCTCATAAATGTTCTACTTGATAATCTCTATTTCAGGTGAACCCAACCTCTGACATCTGTGGACTGCAGTGCCCAGGCTTCTGAGTTGGCTGGGTGTTTGGTGGGGCTTCCCATTAGAGGAGGGGAGGAGGGAGAGGTGTTTGCTCCATGCATCTTCCCTGCTTTCATGCTGTGTTCTGGGTCCCTGGCCCTCCAACCTGGTAATAGCTTTTACTATGTCCTCCCTTCGCTCCTTTAGTCCCAAGAGGGATAACGTTTCCCTCTGCTGCTGGTATCCTGAGGCCTCAGCTCAGCATCCCCAGTTGGTTTCCTTAACCCTAGTTCCTTAACCCCAAAATATCTTTTCCTTCGACCTTCAGTTGAAGTAGTGGTGTGCTGGTAAATGTTTAACAATGGGCTCCCTGGGAAAAAAGGAAGCTCTGATTGGTAGCATCTAACAATTTCTGCTGGGTGAATATTTGACCATGGCCCACCATGCTACCACTGAACACAGAATCTGAAGGCAATGCTAAAAGGTTTTATCATACACACACAACAGATGTAAATAATCCCAAGACTGTATCTCATAGTAAAATGTACTAAAGTAATGAGTATTGAATATTTATTACCTTTGTTTTTAATATAACATAAGTAACTATAAGTTACTTTAATTTTTAATAATGACTATGTTTAACAATTAGCTTGCAGAATACCTGAGGATTAACAGTTGACTCTTGTGAATCAGTATAAGTCAGCTTCAGCATTCTACTGAGTTGAACTATCCAAGTGAAATTTTGTTTAATGGTAGGACCCTGCCCAATACAGGTACATAGCAGTTAACCAGCAAAGTTATAGGTGAGGCTGAGAAATGAGTGGTAGGGGATACGGCTGAAGTGGGAGTATATCCCTGACCAGCATATGTGTATGGATCAAGCTGTGGCCACTCACCAGATTCTAAGTGTCCCAAACAGTGGGAACAACGAGTGGCATGTGCTTTCTGCCTTGTTTTGACAGTTCTGTCCCTTCATGAGTTTTGACTACTTTGCTATATCATGAACATCAGGAAGGAAAAGTAACCTGGAGATAGAGTCTCAGAGAGGGCATTTGCCAAATTTCCAGAAGTATGAGGCCAAGGACTCAAGTTTGAGTTCTATGTATCAGGGGCGTGGGTGTGGCTGGAGGGGACAGCGGCTGAGTTGGGAAGCAGAGGATGGAATCCTATCAATTGGAAAAGGTCAAAAGATGTTGAGAGAAATTGAGAAGACATTGAGCAGACAGGAGTGAGTTTGCAAATAAGAATGGTTTTATTTTTTTTTAAACAAGTTTTCTTCTATGTTTTTTCTACATTTACCTGGAAAATGTGAAAAGAATCATCAGTATTTTGAAAATTTATTTTCAGCAGGACCAAACCAAAGAATCCAGAAGTGGAGAGATAATTGACTTGAAAAGTTATTTCTGCTCACATTTTCCAGTAGGGTTGAAATCACATTTTCAACACACTTAGAGCCTGGCTATGTGTTGTCCATTGGGAGATGTATTAATAGAGCATCCATAACTGTGTTCTAGATAATGATGAAGTGCCTCTTGAGGCTGCATGTTACAAGCCTGATGTCAACTGTGCCAATATTCCGAGGGAAAACAAAACTTCTACACACCTCCTGTATTGAAAAAATATCATGGGATGCTTTTCAGTCCATGAACTGTGTGCTAGATAGTCGTGAAGGAATTATGGTTTCTCCTATCTGATCAGGGAAGCCGTTATTTCAGTACCTGTATGTGGACAGAGCATTGGTCCTTGTCCTGGACATACTGGGAGTAAGAATCCTGGGTGGAAAGAATCATCAGGAAACTCATTCTTAGGAACTAACTAAGAACATTTCATTAATTCGTAAGTGGTTGTGCCCTAACTATGATGGATGTGTGTTAGGATCACATTAAAAACTTATATAAAAACAGAAACCCTCTTTCTGGAATTCCCTCTGAATACCTGAATATTGTTTTGTTCCCTGGAGGAGTCTATACAGTTTTTTAAAAAGTTCTACTCTTTGAATCAGTTCAAACAAAATTCTTTTTGGAAAAGGATTTTGTCATATACATCTGTCTGTTGGGCACTTTTGCATTTAAGACCTTCCCAGCTGGCAAAGGAAAAGTAGAGTGACAAACAGTGAAATTTCATTTAGTTTTTCTGGCACATTGTTTTTATAACCAAGATTATTTAATTACATTTTGTATTGTGTGGCATTTTGTGGCATCTAGAATCTTCTTTTAATTACCCTCCTTAACTTCTAATCTAACCTCTTAATAATAAAAATAGCAGCAATAACTACTATTTGTATGGAGTTTTACAACTGGTAAAACTTATTTGTAGCTTTACACTTACATGAATAACTTCAGTTAATTCTTACGATGACTCTGCAGAGTATTTAGTCATCATATTTTATGCTGAGGGACCTGTCCTAGGGAGATTTACAGCTTGGAGTTAGACAGCTTGGAAATGATAGATGTGAGATTCAATCCCTGTCTGGCATGCATGCATTCCTCCTTATATATCCTACCAGACACAGAGGTATAGGGTGTGCCCTTCCATTCTTTCACTAAGATAGGTGGGATTGGCTGACCACATCTAAGGGACCTTTAAATCAAAATGATCTGTTCCTTGTCTTTGCCTCCATTTTCATGGTGAGGACTTTGGGGCTTTGTGACCAATAAAGAGAATCTAAAGGATTTTCTAGAGAAAAACTTCTTTGCCTAGATCAAATGTCATTTCAGTCTCTGTCTCCCTGTCTGTTTCTTTCTCAATCACCGCAGGAAAAAATGAAATCCTGTGAAAGCGTCTCCATCAACCATATTTGAAAACCTGCGTTTGTTATCCACTCTCTCCCCCAAGTCCTTGCAAACAGTTTTATAGGCAAGAGCTCATCTCAGGTTTAACAACATTCCTGGGCACTGATCCCTGTGGCTGTTACGATGTGCCAGGGCCTGGAAGGCACTGGGTTCTCCAGAGAGCTGGAGAATAAAGTTGAACTCATAAATTTCCCATTGGGAAAAGCTAGAAAGTAGAGGTCCTGGAGCAAAGAGTAAGTAGGAGGAAAAGAGACAACATTTATTGAACAATTGACTAAAGAGCGGGCATTATGGTAGGTACTTTATTTAATCATTTTATTTAATACTCTCTACAATGTTATGAAATAGTTGCTATCATTTTTAATTATATTTTATTGATTGTGCTAGTAAAGTTGTCCTGATTTTTTCCCACTTTACCTCCTTTACCCAGCAACCCCACTCCCTCGGGCAATCCCCCCACCATTGTTCATGTCCGTAGGTCATGTGTATAAGTTATTTGGCTACTACATTTTCTATACTGTACTTTATGTCCCCATGGCTGTTCTGTGACTACTTATTTGTACTTCTTAATCCCCTCACCTCTTCATCCATTCCCCTACACCCCCCTCCCATCTGGCAACCATCAAAACGATCTCTGTATCCATGATTTTGTCTCTGTTCTTCTTGTTTGCTTAGTTCTTTACATTCAGTTGTTGATAGATATGTATTTTATTTTGCCATTTTATTGTTCATAGTTCTGATCTTCTTCTTTTTCTTAGATAAGTCCCTTTAACATTTCATATAATAATGGTTTGGTGATGATGAACACCTTTAGTTTATTCTCATTGGGAAGCTCTTTATCTGCCCTTCGATTCTAAATGATAGCTATGGTGGGTAGAGCAATCTTGGCTGTCAGTCTCTGCTTTTCATGACTTGGAATATTTCTTGTCAATCCCTTCTAGCCTACAAAGTTTCATTTGGGAAATCAGCTGATGGTCTTATGGGAACTCCCCTGTAGAACTAACTTCTTTTCTCTTGCTGCTTTTAGGATTCTCTCTTTACTTTTAACATTTGGCATTTTATTGTCATGGGTCTTGGAGTGGGCCTCTTTGCATCCATCTTGTTTGGGATTCTCTGTGCTTCCTGGGCTTCCTATGTCTTTTTCCTTCACCAAATTAGGGAAGGTTTTTTTTCACTATTTTAAAAAATAGATTTCCAATTTCTTGCTCTTTCTCTTCTCCTTCTGGCACCCCCTATGAGGCAGATGTTGGACCTCTTGAAGTTGTCCCAAAGGCTACTTATGCTGTCCTCATTTTTTTTTGGATTCTTTTTTCTTGTTGTTCTGGTTGGTTGTTTTTGCTTCCTTATGTTCCATGTCATTGATCTGATTCTCAGCTTCACACAGTCTGCTGTTATTTCCCTGTAAATTGTTCTTTATTTCAATTAATGTATACTTTGCTTCTGACTGGATCATTTTTATGCTGTTGAGGTCCTCACTAAGTTCATTGGCCATCCTTATAACCAGTGTTTTGAACTCAGCACCTAATAGATTACTTATCTCCATTTCATATAGCTCTTTTTCTGGGGTTTTGATCTGTTCTTTCATGTGGGCCATGTTTCTTTGTCTCCTCATTTTGACAGTCTCCTTGTGTTTATTTCTATGTATCAGATACGACTGCTTTGACTCTGTGTCTTGGTAGGTTGGCCTTATGTAGTAGGTGTCCTATAGGGTCCAGTGAACCAGCCTCCCCATCACCCAAGCTGGGTACTCAAGGTGCACCTTCCATGTGGGCTGAGTATACCCTCCTTTGCAGTTGAGCCTTGGCTGCAGTTTGGCTGATCAATGGGAGGGATTTATCTGGGCCAATCAGCTGCAAGGATTGGCTGTGACTACTACCAACAACCTCTGCCCTCCATGGAGGATCAGCTGTGCAGGGGCATGATGGTGGTATTCCAATGTGGTCTGTAATTGTCCACTGGGTATGCTGGCCCTAAGGTTTCCATGGTGGTTCAGGCTAATGTCAGCCCCGACCTGTGATTTGCCTGGGGCCACCCTGCCTGAGTTATAAAGCAATCTGAGATGGCTGCTGCTTGGGCTGGGCTTGGAGATTCCCAGGCTAAACCAAGCTGTGAATCTAGGCTGGCTGCTGCTGCTACCATGCCTGGGGCTCACTGAGGCCAGCTGTTTCTTGTTTAAGAGGATTTAGGAAGTTGTGAAGTATGAGCCAAGAGCAGCCACTCATATGGAAAAGCAGCTTGGGTGGCCTGTAAGTTGGGTGCGGAAGAGTCTCTGGGGATCTCCAAGGCAGGTCAAACAGTGTTAGCAAGGGCAATGGAGTCTCAGATATGGCACCAGCTTGCTAGCTCTTCCATGAAGGATTTAGAACAGGGACAATGGCTGCTGCTTGCCTTGATGCCAGATACTTCATTTTCTCACTGTATTCCACTGCTGCCTTTCAAGCTGCTACTCCAGTGCTAGAGCTCAGAGGGACTGAGTCTGAGTAGGTGAGTCTGTGTGTGGATTTTTTAAGAGGAACTTCTTGTGGCTACAGAAGTTTCTTCCATCAACTCAATCCCCACTGATTTTTGTAGCCAGAAGTTGTAGGAACTTATCTTCCTGACACTGGAACCCTGGGCTGGGAAGCTTGGTGTGAGTCTGGGACTCCTTGCTCCCAAAATATCCCTCCCAAATTTTTATCCACCACATATGGGTGCAGACCATGTGTCTGCACCCCACCTACCAGTCTGGATGGATGTGATGTCTTTAATTCTGTAGTAGTCAGACTTCCATTCAGTTAGATTTCTGATGTTTCTGAGTAATGGTTGTTCTATACTGTAGTTGTGATTTTGATGTTGTGTGAGGAGGGAAGCCATGTTTGCCTATGCTGCCATCTTGACTGGAAGACTCGATCATTATTTTCAACTTACAGGTGAGAAAACTGAAAATGGAGAAATTAATGAACTTGGCTAAAGACATATCATAAACAGCTAAGGAGTGGTAGGGCAAGGATTTGACTTAATCTTTCCATAAAAAGACTACACTCCTCTATCCTTTAGGACAGTTACAATCGAGTTCTGAATAATAGTATAGAGTGATACAGTCTGAATGTTTAGCAGGCTCTATGGGGTCTTTACAATGGACTAATCTCAAACCTGTCTAGCCTTTCCATATGTCCTACTGTTTTCAATGCTTTGCTCCTGTCATGGCGAATGGCGTATAATTTACAGACTCCTTTGTGGTCTCTCTTCCTCTGAGCCTTATTCTTCCAACAGTCTTTCTTCTACTCCATTCTCTTGGATAATATTCTGCAAACTGTGTGTCTCAGTACATACTGGAAGGCTGCCATATTCACCCAAATTGAGATTAGTCGATCTGGGTACCCCAGAACATCCATATGTTCTCTAGTGGAGGGCACACTGTAATTTTCACTTGCCTCTTTGCTCCACCACAAGATAAGCTTCATAAGAGCAAGAGCCATCCGCCTTGTTTTCTGCTGTATCTACAGCATCACGAGTCAAATCACATTCAATAGAAGCTTGCTGCAAAGTGAATAAAGATATTTTAGCTTCCTGGCCTTTGTACTCTGCTATTCCTTCTGCCTCACATTCTTCTCTTTTTCTGGTTAATTCTTATCTGAGCTTTGTGTCTCTGCTGGACATTCCCTCCTTCAGAAGCCCAAGTTGGTTTACGTGCTCCTCTTAGATGTCTTACGGCATCCCGTGTTTCTCTCACGGTCATTACCCATCACACACTGTTGTCACCGCTTCTCACTAACTCTGGACTGAAAACTTGAGGACAGAGTTTATATACTAGTTATCACAATGTTCCCATTAAGCAATTAGTGCCTAGCACAGTGTAATTACAATATATGGAATGAGTGGGTACATTATTTTGGGCACAACTAGTTAAGGTACTGTGACTAGTACCTTAACACTCATCCATCTAACAAATATTAATTACATGCTGACTCTGTGCCAGGCGCATGCGAGGTGATGAAGGTACAATAATGAAGAAAACAGGCATGTTCCCTCTCTCGTAGTTCTTAGAGCCCAATGTTGGGGTGGGAGTGGTGGGAGGAAAGAGGTCCAGTTACAGTTAACTGCTGAGTAGTTTAATTGTAACGATAAACCACCTTTATAAAATTTATATAAGGGAGTATTCCCTTTCCTTCAGGATTATGGAGGTGCACATATTTTTGTTTGTTACATCTTCTGTAGACCTCCTAGTTTTAATGCAGCTTTTACTATCATAGTTTATCCTCCCCAAATAGCAGGAAATCCTCTATTACCTAAGCTGAAATGCATCACACTGCTCATTATGCACACTTGTCTTCCGTACTCCTTACTTTTAAAGAAGGCTCCTTCTGCCATGGTTTGGGTATCATCCTGCCTGAGGCTGGGCGATGGATGCCATGACCTGCTGAAGTTCCTTTTTACTCAATGCCAATCTCTGATTATACCAATTAAGTGTGATGGTTGCCCTGTTTGAAGAGTTAAGCAGAATGTGATGATGCAAAGCAGGAGCAGACTTATTTTGATTGAAGTTCTTACTAGAAAAGATGGGATTTGGGCAGATCTGTATGGTAGGGGAAGACACCCATATCCAGGTAGTTAGCATTGTGCACAGAGCAGAGAGAAGCTTGTTTTTGAGGTAGCTGACAGTCTTCATATGCCACCATTTTTACATTTACATGGCAATCAGAAGCGTGAAATAATGAGTTCCATTCAGGCCATCTTGTCCTTTGAGATTCAAATAAGTTGGCTTGAACTTCAATTCCTAAGAAACAATTAGAATTCCCACAGCTTACTAGCACTGTACCTATCTCCCTATCTACCAGCTTTTATGTTCATTACTTCCCTATATGTTCCTATCTGAAACAAAACTCTTCGCTTGAGACACAAAATCACACTCCATTGCTAGAAACTTTCCCAACTCTTTCCTGATTTATCAGTTTACTGAATCATTTTCATCAGCCTATTACCATGTTACTATTTTTTCTATCCTAAGAAAAACCATTCTTTTGTTTCCATTTCCTGCACTGAATACTTTCTTTGTTCCTCTTTGCAAAAAATTCTTTCAGGAGTTGTCTACGTTTAAAATCTCCAATTCTTCTCCTGCTGTTCCACAAATACCACAAAAAACTGCTCTTGTTGCGGTCATAAGTGACAAGCAAAGCCACCAATGGCAACTGTTGCTAAAAACAGTTGATCAATGTTCAGTCTTCATTTTACTAGACCTATCAGCATCATTTGATGTCACTCTTCACTTGATTGACAGGGCACTATGCTCAGATGTTTTATTTCCTACTTTATTGTGGCTCAGTCTGCTTTTGAGTTTCTCCCACATGTCCCTGACCTGTCAGGGTTGTGTACTCCTGGGCTCAGCCTCGTTTGTTTTCTCCATTTGCATTCATGCCCTTGTGGATCATATAGTTACATTTAAATACCATTTTTATACTGAAGATTTGCAAGTGCCCCTTTTCATGATAACTCTGATCTTCCTCCCCTCAAAATGAAAAACTTCCCCCATATAGCCATGTTGCTCTGTTTTCATGGGGTTTCACCATCCACCTTGGACTTGGTTATGAACTGAATGTTTGTGTCCCCTCAAAATTCATATTTGAAGCCCTAGCCCTAAGTGTGATGTTATTTGGAGGAGGGGGCCTTTGGGAAGTTATTAGGTTTAGAAGAGGTCATGAGGGTGGGTCCCTGTGATAATATTAATGCCTTTAGAGGAAAAAGAAGAGACCAGACTTTCCTCTCTCTCAGCCATGTGAGGACACAAAGGGAAAGCATGTCTCTATAAGCCACGAAGCAGAACCTCACCAAGAACCAATTGGCCAGCACCTGAATCTTAGACTTTCCCGCCTCCAGAACTGTGAGAAATAAATGTCTGTTTTTTAAGTCACCCAGTGTATGGTATCTTATTTTGGCATCCTGAGCTGACTTCCTCCAGAATTTCAACTCTGCTCTCTTTATTAGGAAATAGAGTTGGCTTGCCACTCAGTGCTCGGCATTGCCCACTATAACATGGAGACGCCGTGTAATACTACCTCAGAAGGCCAAGGTCTGGCTGCTTGTTATATAAAAATACCTTCTTCACCTGAAAACATTTGAGCTTGGCAAGGACTCATTAGGAGAGTAGGGCCTAGCAATACCGTGATAAAATAACTTATGGAAATTAGAGCTAAGGGGGAGAATGAAATCATGAGCTGTTCCTATGTCATGAGAAGTTTTGCCTGCTAATTAATTTGTAAAACATCTGTCAGAGAATAGAGGAAACCTTACTCTCAGACCCCAAGTGAAAAAAGAAAGATGGTTATTCAATAGCATAGCCATTAATATTTCTGAGTAAAGCAGGGAGATAAGTCACCTTGCAGAGTTTCTTAGTTTGAATGCTTCAAAAAGGGAGTGTAACTTTCGGTAGCTTCCTTGGAAGGTGATTCTAGGAAGAAGCACCATTGTTGGACATTTAAGTTGTTTCCAATTTTTTAGCATTATACATGATTATGTACCTATGTGTGTGTCTACACGTGTGTGAGTATCGTAGTAAGATGCATCTTCAGAAGTGGCCTTTGTTGGTTAAGGGTAAATAGCTAGGAATGGAACTGCTGGGGACAGCAGAATTTGCTAGTGCTTACCAGTATCTGTGTTCTTTGGCTCTTCTCGTGAATACAGGTAAGGTCTTTGACTGACTTCTGGCTAATGGATGTAAGCAAATGGATATTTGGTACTTCTAGGCCAGGCCCATGCAGACCCCATGCAGCAGTCCTTGTTCTCTTTCCGTGTATGACTGTACGGGTGAGTTATCACCTCTCTCCAGTCACCCTCACGTGGTTCACACAGCTATCTTGTGAGCAAAAAAACAATAAAATAAAATAAATGACCTCTGTTATAATTAATTTCTAAAATTTGGGGTTATTTATTACAAAGTTAACTAAGTCTTACCAGTACACTGGGCCATAGAGAAAAAAATGTTGACTTCTACTAGGTAACGAGAAATTGTTTTTTTTTTTTTTTAATGTTTTTCTTTCTTTTTATTGTTGTTATTTAATTTCAGTTGTCCCCATTTCTCCCCCATTACTCTCCTCCACCCTACCCACCCCACTTCCCACATTCTATCCCGCCCCCCACCTTGTTGTCTTTGTCCATGGGTCCTTCATACATGTTCCTTGACTGCCCTTCCTCTTCCTTTCCCCGTTAGCCCCTCCCCCCCCTCTGGTCACTATCAGTTTGTTCTTTATTTCCATGTCTCTGGTTCTATTTTGTTCGATGGTTTGTTTTGTTCATTAGGTTCCATTTATAGGTGAGATCATATGGTGTTTGTCTTTTACCGCCTGGCTTACTTCACTTAGCATACTGCTAAGAGTTTAAAAACTTTCCTTCTCATTAATGTAAGAGAGGAAGTAGACATTTATTCTTTCTTCCACATGGATCCAGTCCTTCATATTTCTTTTGTTACTTTATTAATGATATAAATTAGGTTTATGTCCAAATCTTGGGGGGAGGGTATTAGTAATTTTATTAAGACTACTTTGTATATGTCTTATTTCGTTAATTTTGCTTCTGATCATACAGTCAAATTTTTAGAAGATAACTCCACATTCCTGTATGAGGACCTTAGGATTGTGCTCATGTGCCTCTAAATTTTGTGATTATTGGAAAGCAACTGAATGTAGAGAAGGTTCCAGGATCAACTATAATTTACTTGTTTTTAAAATCAGTTAAATCGCCCTGGCTGGTGTAGCTCAGTGGATTGAGTGCAGGCTGGGAACCAGAGGGTCCCGGTTCGATTCCCAGTCGCGGCACATGCCTGGGTTGCAGGCCAGGTCCCCAGTGAGGGCCATGTGAGAGGCAACCACACATTGCTGTTTCTCTCCCTCTCTGTCTCCTTCCCTTTCCCTCTCTCTAAAATAAATAAATAAAATCTTAAAAAAAAATCAGTTAAACCACTCAAATTCTCCATAATATAACTATTATACAAGGTATGGTTTCAATAATTCAATACCCTGCCTGTTTTTTTTTGTATGAATAACATGGGTTTGGAATTTAAATAGTCTTAAATTTGAGTCATGCCTGTGCCACTTTTGAAATGTATGATCTTTAGTAAGTTGCTCAATTTCTTTGAACTCCAATTCTCTTATCTTTAAAGTGGGGTAAATAATATTCACTTTATAGGGTTGACAAAAGAATCAAACAAAGCAGTATCTAGTAGAGTGCTTAGAACACAATAAAGTTTAGATAAATTATATATATTGTTATTATTACTATTACCATTATAATTTTAAATATTTATCACTTCAATTAATGTTTATTGAAAACCTATTATGTATCAGGCACTATCCTAGGTACTTAGGAAACATCAATGACCCAAACAGACAAGACCTCTGCTCTTCTGGAATTTGTTCAAGTATATTTATTGCTGTGAAAAGGAATTGTATATAAGATACTTTGCAAGCTACTATGTCAGTAACAAACCATCTAAAACCTGTGATCCCAAATGAGATGCATTCAGTCTACAGCTTTGCTGAGTGCTTCTTCTGGCCTTGGCGGGGCGTTCCCACATGTTCTAGTAGTAATGGCAGAGGAATGAGTGAGAGTGGACACATATAACTGCTTTCTCAAGCCTCTGCAACGTGTCTGCCAACACTCCCTTGGCCACATGAAGACACTTGGCCATCCCGGAGTCAAAAAGAGGGGGCACTACATGGTTATAAAGGGCATGGGCAGAGGGAAGAGTAAAGAATTGGGACCATTAATGCAACAAATCTACCCACCTGTAAGCCATAATTTGGTGTATTATTTGCAGGTATGGATATATACATAAGAAGTTACTCTTTGAGACTATTATATAAAGTCATAAAGAAGTAGTATGTGACCCATTTCTACATATATGAATATTCTGCTGGAAGCCCAGTTTTGAAAACAGAATTTAAAAGAAATTATAGTAGCCCAATATTATTCAATCTGATACGGTGTAGCTAGGGTAGAAAACTGTTGATTTAAAGAAAACTGCTTAATTCAAAAGACCTAGAAAACTTAGGAACAGGTAGAGCCTACGGGACACACAAATATTTGACACTCAGCTCATGGAGTTGCAGGAACATTTTGTGAAAGATCAAAGGGCACAGGTTAGCTCAGGCAGCAGTGGGTTGGGCAGGCAAGTGGGAGCAAGGCATCACTGTTTCCAGAGGTCAGGGCCAAGGGAAAGGTCAGGAAGTTTAAGAGAGGGAGGAGAAGCTAATAGGTGACCTGAATGCCAGGAGCTCATGACAGCACCTTAATAATGAAGCAGGTCTCTGGCTCAGACAGCGTGGGATGTTCAGAACCTAAATTTGGGGTCAAGGAAACACTTGACTGGAGAGAGGGACCGTGTGAAGACTGCTAAGGGTGGACACAGACGACGTCTTTCGTCTTTTAGTGCGAGAGGGTTACTTCCTCGTTTCGTTCCTACATGAAACTCACATCTCGCTCCTTTAATAACCGTCATGTGCACACACTGTCTTCTGCCTCCTTGTTTATCTAGAGCTGGCCCCTGCAAAATCTACTGCCCACATCCCTATGCGTTTTGTTGAAATTGCACCTCCCTGGCATTTCTCTCCACATAGGAAGTGTTAGTGGTGCACCTCTGCACAGGCGTGCCTCCAGTGACTTTATTTGACCTTTTGATTAGCAGCCAGGAGCAATGATGATTCATGTCTATACTCCCTTTCTCTTGATACCCAGTATATGGGGATAAAAACCTACCCCTCTGTGCTCTCTCTCAAAATTCAGAATTTTTACAAAATAACAATTTTATGTACCTCACAGTGAATGTTAAAGCAAACATTTTGCCCAGAAAATGTTATGTATAGCTCAATCCCTCTTCTCCCTCACCCCCAAGAATGAAAAAGTTCTTTATCTACACAGAGATGGTCTCTCTGTCTATGGTTTGACCAGATAGTGGCCAAACCAAGATGGAAGTTGTGAATGAGAGGAATCATTGCCTTGTGTCCATGCTAGGGGCGGGCCTGCCGTCACACAGAGGAGGCGTTGGTTTGGGCCCTCCTTTGGAATTTCTATGGCTAAGTTGGTTACAATTTAGGTTAAATATGGGGTTACAAAAATAATGGGTCATGGAAGGCGGGTTGTAGTGAGCACACCTGAGGTAGAAGTACGGTACAGTTGGAGCAGCCTCAGACTGGAAATTTGGAGATAGACGTACACAAAGAGATCATGCCACGTGAAGACTGGAGTTATGTTGCCACAAGACAAGGAACATCTGGGGCTACCAGAAGCAGGAAGAGGCAAGGAAGGATGCTTACCTACAGGTTTCAGAGGGTACATTCCCTCTAATCTGGGGCTTCTAGCCACAAGAGCTCTGAGACAATACATTTCTGTTGTTTGTGGCACTTTGTTATGGCAGCCCTAGAAAACTTCTACATTACCCAAAGGCTACAGACATTTAGGTAATGCATACTATGGCATTTACCGTGTAGAATGTTTGTTACTTGATGGACAAAGACTGTGTGGATGGTGGATCTATGACTTCCCCTGGAAACTCACTGTAGTCAGAGTAGCTGTCCTCTGCTATTCAGACTTCACCAGTTATGCAAAAGGTGATATACCATTACTGACTCGCTCAGTCTTTTTTCACCAGGCTGGGGAACTTATTTCACAGCTGCTGTGTGTGTTGTTTGCTTTTGCGGAGCATTTGCCCCAGTCAAATAGGATCCCCTTTATTAGGGAAGGTCTGCCCTCCTACTTCCCTTTTTAGTCTACAGACATAGTGGGGGTCTGACTCTATGATGTCATTTGTGCTAGAAAACTTGAGAACAGGCAGAGCCTATGGGGCACACAAATATTTGACACCCAGCTCGTGGAGTTGCAGGAACATAGTGTGAAAGATCAAAGGGCACAGGTTAGCTCAGGCAGCAATAGGTTGGGCAGGCAAGGGGGAGCAAGGTGTCGCTGTTTCTGACCCTCATGGGATCAGGATGAGGCTGGACTCTGTCAGAGCCCATATCCTTGATCTGCTACTTTCCGTGTCCATCTTGCTTCCCTTACTCCCATTCTGAGAGCACAACTTCACTAAATCCTTGCCACAGGCTCTGCTCCTGGATAAAATGGAAAGAGCAGGGCCATCCCACATAGTACAGGAGACCAAATGGGAGAAAGAAATGGTGCAGAGTTGGGGCCAGGTGCTAAGGTGTGGCAACTGGAAACTTTGAGGTGGTACAGTTGGTTTGTGTACTAATTCTTTCGTCTACTGCCATTACAGTGTTGACAGCTAACGAGCCTGTCTGTCACTCTGGTCATGAAGGGCGTATTGACCTCATTCCCAGAGACGTCTTCTTATTGATGCCATCTTGAACTTTCTACCTGGGGCCAGGTGTTTGGGAAGACTTGTGAGATGCCCTTTCTCAATCAGGTGAGTGACGGGAGCTGGGCTGGCCAGGGTTGGCTCCTGCAGTGTCCCTGCGTGCCCTATACCTTTGGCACTGGCACTCAGCAACAAGACCCTCTCAACCTGACAAACGAACCCTTGCTGACCATCTTACCTCAGATGAACCCTCAGCGGAGAAAGTGTGGAGGAGGCAGAACTGGGTGACTCAGGCACACTGTGCAATTAGGTTAAAAGAGAGATGGGACATTTGGGGTTTAACAAAGACAGTAAGAAGTCCTAAAGATGGAAGATAAAAGAAGAAAATCCAAGGCAAAAGTTTGGGCAAGAACAATCTTAAATATAGGTTTCTTGGGCATATTTTCTTTTCAGAGATTTCTTTTCACCACACATCTATACAATGTTAAATGGGTCTGAATGAGTAAAATCTCATTTATATTCAGCTTATCTTATATAACTTATATTTTCATATAAGTAATATAAGAACATAGCTCAAACTTCTGGGTTCAAAAGTATTCACGCTGTGAAAAGTTAGTCACACTCTTACCCTGTCTGTAGTCACTCAGTCCTTCTTACGATCTCATAGGACTCCTTCCAGTGATAGGACTTTTCATGCATTTATAAATGTGTGTGTGCATGTGTGTTTTCCAGCCCAAATGATAGCGTCATTTATGTCCTGCCCTGCATCTCGCTTTTTTCACTTAACATTATATCTTAGAAGTTCATTTTATATTAGTAAATGAGAGACCTCTTTATTGTTTTAACAGCTGAATATTACTCTATAGACTAGATACCTTTAAGTTGACTCCATTTTTGGAT
The DNA here is from genome assembly GCA_004026765.1 of Micronycteris hirsuta. Lineage (NCBI taxonomy): Eukaryota > Metazoa > Chordata > Mammalia > Chiroptera > Phyllostomidae > Micronycteris > Micronycteris hirsuta. The sequence continues at coordinate 8,607 of PVJI01011669.1, read as the reverse complement.
GCAACGAATATCCTTATTGTGACACCATGTCTCACATGTGTGCAGGCCCTTGATTAGAAATGATGTATCAAAAAAGTACGTACACTTCAGCTGGTGATATATAATGCCAGACTGCCCTCCTTGAAAGTGGTTCCAACTTACAGTCTCCTTGGCACTGTAGGTGAATATGTGTTTATCTGCACTGGGGATAGACAGACTGTGGCTGCCTATTTTTGTGAATAGAATTGTGTTGGTATATAACGATGCCCATTGTCTATGGCTGCTTTCAGAAGCAGCGTTGAATAGATGTCACAGAGCATATGGTCCACAAAACTGAAAATATTTACTGCTGGTCCTTGACAGAAAAAAATTGGTAGCCCCTGCTTCATACCCTGTCAACACAAAAGAAGATGTAACTATTTTTTTAAAAGTTTTTAAATTGAGATACAATTGACATATAACATTGCATATGTTGAGATCAAACTTTTTGACCCTGGCCAATCTGGTGTGAGAAAAAAGGTGTTTCCTTGTAGACTTATATTTCTAATTTTGTAAATGAGGTTGGAAATTTTTTTCTGTCTTCTTTTCGGCACACCTGGTATTTGTAATTTCTTTTGCTTATTTTCCTCTTTTGAGGAAATTAGCTCTTCTTCAGTGACATGAATGGCAAATACATTCTCCTGTGTTTTGCTTTTTAAAAGATTTTAATTATGGGACTTATTTTTGGCATGCAGAAATGTTTCATTTTTATGTTATTGAATATATCAATCTTTACTTTTGTGATTTCAGATTTTCTCTCATATAAACTGATGAACAAAATAGAAACAGAGGCATGGAAACATGGAACAGAGTGACAGCTGTCAGAGTGGAGGGGGATTGGGAGGCTGGATGAAAGAAGGTAAGAGGATTAAGAAAACTCCCCGATATATATGTGTATATGTGTGTGTGTGTGTATGTGTATGTATATGTGTGTATGTATGTATATATGTGTGTGCATGTGTGTATGTGTGTGTGTGTATGTGTATGTGTAGACACAGACAGCAGTGTGGTGATAGTCCGAGGGAAAGAGGGGTAGGGGTAGGTGAAGGTGGGCAAGAGGGAGGATAAATGGGGATGGAGAGAGACTTTGCATTGGGTGATGGGCACACGGCGCAGTGTGAAGATGATGTTTTGTTGATTTGTACACTTGAAACTGTATGATTTTGTGAACCAATATCACCCCAATGAATTCAGTTAGAAGTTTTTTAAAAATCTTACTCACTGTATTATTATTCTTTACTTTTTGCTATTTATACATTTGATCCATTTGGAATTTTATTGTGAGGTACGATGTGGCATTGCGCCCTTATTGTTTTCTATTTTCTGTTTTTTTTCCCTCCCCAGAAGGCTTGTCAGTTGCCTGAAGTCCATTTACAGAATAACTGAGCTTGGGAAAAAGTGATTGAAAACACCCTCTTTATCATGAACTAAATTCCACTTTTATTTGGCTCTATTTCTGAGGGTTTCATTTTATTCACTTGATCCTCACTACTTCAATGATTCTGGCCTTACCATATGTTTTATTTTCTGAGAGGGCAAGTTTCCTTTCATCACTTTTCTGTTTTCGAATGAATTTTCTTGGCTATCTTGTTTTTTCAATCTTTCCATTGGATCATTAGAATTAAGAGTGTAGAGTTTTAAAACAGGCTTTAGTGCTTCTCATTTTCAAACCCCTCTCGTGAGAACAACTGAAAAGCTCAGGTAGCCTGTTCAGGTTGAGGTTGAAAGGCCAGGTGGAGCAGAGCTGAGTCATCCCAGCTGAGGCCATCCCAGACCAGCTAGTCACCAGCTGACTTTCCAGTCGATCACAGCACAGGCGTGAGCCCATCAGATAATAGGTAAACCTGGCCCAGATTTGTAGACTTGCCTTGACAACCTGTATATTTGTTAGCAAAAATAAATGTTTATTGTTGTATGTCAGTGAGGTTCTGAGGTAGTTGTTACAAAGCATCGTTGTGGCAATAATAACTGAGAAGAGTCTAGATGAGGTCACATAGGGAGACAGTGCATAGAGAGACAAAAAGAGATGGCCTAACCCAGAATCTTAGGGCACACCGATACTTGAGACCAAGAGGACGATCTCAGAATGTGGTCTGACCTTTCGTTATCCTCTTATTTCTAAATAATAATACCTGTATGACACTGTTTTACTTGGAACAAGAAACAATATTTAATACATGTAGGCAATGGAGAGTGACAGGTAAAATTCTTTCATTTATTTATTCATAAACGTATAATAAGTGTTCCTGTGTGGCAGACGTGGTTACATTTTCAACACTGAAAATGACTTCGTACAAGTCATTAAAGAGCTCACAGTTCAGTGGGGACAGTCACGCACACAGACTACCTCTTTTGTTTTTTTTTTTTTTTTTAACAAGGTCCATGTAATCTTTAACTCTGGAGAAGTCTGAAAAGGTTTAGTTCCAGTCGGAAAACATTGCATCTAAATCAAGCACAGAAAGAACATATGCACACAAAAAGTCAGAAAATTGCTTCATCATACTAATTGCAGCCATAACTGACCATAGCCTCTTGTTGACCAAAGCATTTCCTCTACATTTCTCAGCTTCCTTGGCAGTCTGATGGTGCCTGAATTTTCAGTCCATGTAAACCTCCTCTATGTTACCCTCTTGGGTTCTTTTGTCTTCCACTGGCTTGATATAGAGGAGCCCAGTGACCCTGGAGGCCTCCTGTTGAAGATCACAGAGCACCACAATAGAAGGAGTCTGGGTCTCTGATTGGCTAGAATTCAGCATGCCTTGGAATTATGCTGCCTGCTGATCAGGGACACCCGTTTGCACTTAACAGGAGCAAGGAGTAAACTTCTGTTATGCTTGAGACATTATAAATTTTGGCTTTTATTTGTTATAGCACCTAATGCTATCCCAACACATATACTAGTACAAGAAAATTGTACTAAAATCTGCTACGTTGGCTGACATTCTAGAACAAGCTTTTATTGTAAGTAATTGTTTTAAGGGACGTATTTGACCTTCCTCGATTCAAACCAGGCATTAAAAACCCATGTTATTTAAAAATCGACAACATACAGGAAGTGGATGCTGCGATGTTCTAGAGTAGAGGGGTTGCTCTGGGTAAACTGAGTTTGACAAGATTCCTTAGAAAACGTGAATCACAAACAGTATATGAAAAAAGACTATTATAGTGAAAAGGAAGAGGGGCATTTTCAGAGAGAGAAATAGTTTTGCTGTTATTTTTAACCTCAAGGATCCAAAGTTGTTTAATTATTACCTAAAGGAAAAAACCTACATTGTTAATCAAGTTTCATTTGGAACTTTAGCTGCATTTGTGGCGGGCAGTTCCTGCAGCGGTCAGCATCCCTTTCAAGCATCTCCTGGTGTGTTTACGGATTTCTATCCCAGGACCTCCTCCCACACCTGGAAGCTCCAAGGGAGGCCCCAGAATGTGGGGTTACTACATTTAGGGTTAAATCTTAGCCATTGGGAAAGGTAGCAGTGGGATGAATGCCCCAGGTTTTTATGTTTTAGGTGGACGGTCCTAGGAAGCGTTCTGAATACTCCTCAGAAGGGCCTAGTGGAATCACTTCCGTTTACGTATTTTGATGGTTTTAATAATGCCTCCGTTTGCTAACTCCTTCCTGGTTCATTCTCCTCACCTCTTCACTCTCACTGCCTGGGGTCACCTCCCAAATACACTGCCTGAACCCAAGTCTGTCTCCGAATGTCCTTTCGGGCAAAGCCAAATTAAGCTACTATGAGGTAAGAATTTCTACAAATCTTTACAACCTCCAGAACAAATACATTCAAGTATCAATTTTCATCTTTGGAATATTATTTTTATTTTATTTTGTTGAAAGCACAGACTGGATTCCATTCCTAAGGCTAGCCACAGACTCGCTTGGAAGTCCAAGATCTTATGACCTTATGTCAAATCATCGTAAACCAAATGTTAGTTAACATTTAAGACACACACACACACACACACACACACACACACATTATTTATGCTGATTTTGAGCAAAGATTTCTTGAGAACCTTCTGGATACCAGATACTGTGATTGGTACTGGGATTTGCTTTTTGTTTATCCTGTGACCATATTTTGTTCGTGGCCTTGTGGCAATATTCTATTACTTGTGCTGTTTGAGATCTAGATGAATTTTTGTTTGTTGTCAACCCTTGCAAAATTATTTTATTTCTTCGTTTAGATAGTTCTTATTCTTTGTCATCATTATCATTTTATCTTTTCATTTTTGGTGATATTTAGGATAAAATATAGTGATCTTATTGTTTGTCAATATGCACTGAAGGACATGGTACTTGTAACTGCAATCTAACTTCCTAAGTTCCTCATCTTCTTACCCAGTAGACACATGCCTATCACACAGCTGCAGGCAGGAGCCCTGCTTCAGTGTGGTTACTCTCCACCAGAGAGTATACCCACTGTTTGTTGGCTAGTCCCAGAAGGAATATTTCAGAAGGGGTCAATGTCTTTTAATGTCACTGACAAGATTAGAGTCACTCCATTTCCTTCAGGAGAGGAGAGGGGGTAGAGAAAAAGGAGAATACCCAATTTCCCAATGCCTCCCCAAACCTGAAGCTCCTATTTTACTAGTCAAGGTAAAATGGAAGAGATGGGGAGAAAATGGGTTCTTCTAATCTGTCCATAAAATGATAATTATTAATGTCTTTTACAATAAAAGGTGAAGTGCGATTATCTTCTGAAAGAGAGTAATTAAGTCCGTCCTCACATAACAACATCACCCAGCATTCTTGATGTTTTCAGAGAGAACTGAATTTAAAATTTCCTTTAGATTTTAATTTGCACCAATACCCTTTTTATCCTGCTAGATTTTTTAGTAAGTCAAAGATCAGCTAATTTCTGATCTTTATTTGTCAAAGTGTATTTATTAGAGAAATGAGTTTCAATTGCATTTCTGTGGAAAAAATGTTCTCCAAAGAGAGTTTCGTGGAGTTACTCCTGTACAGTGATGGAATGGTGTATGTTTGTGTGTGAGGGAAACAGAGTAGGGTGGAGGTACGTGGGGCCTTTAATGTGCAACTGTGAATTGTGACTTTTCAGAGGGTGGACCTAATACATAGCATTTATTGAACTTCTTTGGTCATGGAATATTCTAGAGAATTAAACTGAAAAAGTAAATTAGAGAATTAAAATCAACGTGCTGTGGAACACACTTTGGGAAATGCTGTAGTAAGAATTTTGAGGCAGATAATGTCACTGTGGGCTGAGCAGTTGGCAAAAGCTTCATGTTGAATGTGGAACTTCACGGGGCATCGATAGAAGGGAGAATCCAGCAGCAAAGAAGGTAGTGGACATTCCAGATGGGGAAACCATATTGGCCCAGAGTTACTGGAGGAAAAGTGAAAAAATAAGTCTTTCTAAAACAAAGGAGATAAATATCATTGCCTATCAGACTGGTGTTTTTAAAATAACTTTTATTATAAAAGTAATATGTAGAAACTTGAAAAATATGGAAAAGGAGAAAGAGGGAATTACACTTAATTTATTGTCTCAGTACCTAAAAAATTGTAACTTTTTGGTGTTTTGGTAATTTGTTTTCCATTCTATTTTATTTATGAAATCTTTTTTTATTGTTATTCTATTACAGTTGTCCTAATTTTTCCCCTTTGCCCTCCTTCACCCATCCCACCCTCTGTTCTCAAAGTTAAGGTTTTTGGTTTTTTTGACAATTTTAAACAGAGAGAAAGGAGCATATAGAGTAAAAGTGCACATAGAGACGTGGACTTCGATGAGCCAAGTAGTATGGTGTTTGCTGGGCCCTGTGCAGTGTGTCAGCCTTTGACCTAACCCTAACCCCTAACCTTGACCCTAACTCTGACCCTGACCCTAACCCTAACCCTGACCTGTCCTTGGTCCTCTTGTCTCTGTCTAGACTCATGCTTCTGGCTCTTTATGAAGAAACAACCAGGAAAAGAAAATTTTATTTTAAAGCCAGTCCCCCACCCTGAATTCCATCTTTGTTGAGGAAAGCATTTGATTTTGAGCCATGGTTTAGGATTAGATTATATTTTTAACTCACCTGCCATAATTCAGAAAAGCCCAATACAAAAAAGCCTCCAGATTCTTTTATTCTAAAAGGAAAGTTGACTCTTAACAGAGCTGATTTTTAAATTTAGGTTTTGACAAGCCTCTGAAAATCACTGGAAATGGTGTGAAGCAATGAGATTGAGATCTATTGTTGTACCATCCTGCTTCATTGCCTCATTCCTTTTCTCAGAACTGCCATGGACAAAATCGGTTAAAAGGTATGATGTTTCTACTTTTCTCTGCTCCTGGACCCCACTTCACACAAGGGATGCTGTTCCCTCAGCTTCTTATCACACCTTTTTTACATGGCTTGGTTAATTCTTAACTCATACTAAAGTGAGAGAGATTGTCCACCAGCACTCTGTGTCTTGGCACAGAGGCAAGCTGGTAAGAGGGCATTTGAATTTAAGAATTTAAGTTTTAAGAAGAGTACTTCCGATTTCACCTGAACTTTGGGGAAAATAAATTTTTGGAGATACTGGTCCTTTTTTCTACCACTAAAATCATTCCTATCAGATAAATAACAGTGCCACTTATAACAATATCTTTTCTGCTTTCTTTCCTTAATTTTTCAGGTGCACAAAGAGTCTCAATGACAGAAGTAGGAGAATCACCAACTCTGAATTGTGATCATTTTAGACTTGGGGACAAACAGATAGGATCGCTTACATGAATGAGATCAATTTTTGGAACTGAAGAAAAACCCATTTTTCTCTATCTATTGAAGAAAAAGCATTTTGAATTGCTATGGCAGGAGGGAATTGATTGGCTATAATAGAATATCTAGATGGTGCGGTAATGGTAGGTTTGAGCTTGTTTTAATTTGAATTTGGGAAAAGAGGATCAGAAGCAGGGTTTGGGGAATTTTCTGCATGCCTTTTGGCCATAGCATATTATATTTAAGCAACAAAAACATCAACTCAGTTTTGTCTCACTTATTGAAACTAAAGACTTACAATAGTGTTTCCTTTGTCAAAACCTTTGAAGACAGAACCATGGACTAAGACACTTTCAAAAAGTTCCCTTTTCATTATAAAACTGGAGAAGTAAGGGTAGGTTCTGCCCTATTACTCTGAACACTCTCAACCAAGTATCTGACCTACCGATGTGCTCTGATTACTTAGGAGAGGAAGTTGAGTTATAGCTTTAACTCAGGGAAGTACAAATAGCTCAAGCTATCTGGGTGTGTGGCCCTACCCTACAATCTCAGGTGTCCTGAAAAGGTTCTCGGTGAAGTGCCTATTGATATGTAAAAAAGCTTGAGTTGTGACCTATGAGTTACCTTTGCGGGCACTGCAGGTTTTTGTCTTATTGATTACTGTCTTATTGCTTACTCCAGGTGCTCTGCATGTATTAAGTGGACTGGAAAACGGAAAGAAATACACACCATTCCCACTAATAATCCTCTCTCCAAGGGTAACCTAAATTCTGACTTCCTTCATCATGGAGTAGTTTTGCCTAGTTTTGAACTTAGTATAAATGGAATAATTTAGTATGTGCCATTGAGTTTGGCATTTTCTGCTTAACATAATATCTCTGAGATTCATCTATAGTGTTATGTATTTTAGTAGTCTGATATTCAGTATGTAACTCAATTTCAAATGGAATGAGTTCCCTGAAAGCGAGGGTCTTGCATTATGTTTTATGGTTTAGCCTCAGAGTTCAAAATCAATATTTGTGGAATGATTCAACAAAATATTTCTTTATTTTAATTTTATTTTTTAAAATATTTTATTTATTTATTTTTTGAGAGAGTGGAAGGAAAGGAGAAAGAGAAGGAGAACAATAATCAAAGTGTGGTTGCCTCTCATATGCCCCCTACTGGGGACCTGGCCCACAACCCAGACCTGTGCCCTGACTGGGAATTGAACAGGTGACCCTTTGATTCACAGGCCTGCACTCAAGCCACTGAGGTACAACAGCCAGGGCTCGACATAGTATTTCTTTCGTGGTTTTTCCTCTAAACTTACATCCATGTCAATAACACAAAACAGAGGATATTTCTGCCATCTTGCGCCATCCAAGATAGCGGCTGGTTGCTGCAGGGCGGTAGAAGTAGATTCCAGCAGTCAGGGGATTTTTCAGTGACTCAGGTAGGAAGCATGCTGACTTCAGACCTGCTCATTTTTTTCCTTTTAGCAATAGTAAAATTATCTGAATCACCTGGTTATAAATACATCAAAGTACTATAATTCAACCAAAGTGAAAGCTATGTTAAAAGTGAAATAATACTTGAATTCTGGTTTTGAAAAACATTAGGTCTATGCTTCCAGACCTAAAACACTAAATAACAGAAAGTCTCTTTTTACTCTTTTAGACTTATTTGTCTTCTATTTAACGCTGTGTATGTATTTATATATATTTTCCAGCTTTATTAAGATATAATTGACATATAACATCATATTAGTTTAAGGTGTTCAACATGATAATTCGATATATGTATAGGTTGAGAAATGATTATCACAGTAAGTTTAGTTACCATCTTTCACCTCGCCTAGTTACAAATTTGTTTTCTTGTGATGAGAACCTTTAAGATTTG
>PVJI01011668.1:0-54959 GCA_004026765.1 Micronycteris hirsuta | reverse complement strand
CTATTGTTAGACTGTTCTTAATTTCAATGTCTCTGGTTATGTTTTGCTTGCTTTCTGCTTTTGTTGGTTATGATCCGGTTAAAGGTGAGATCATATGGTATTTGTCCCTCACCGCCTGGCTTACTTCACTTAGCATAATGCTCTCCAGTTCCATCCATGCTGTTGCAAAGGGTATAAGCTCCTTCTTCCTTTCTGCTGCATAGAATTCCATTGTGTAGAAGTACCATAGTTTCTTGATCCATTCATTTGTAGCTGGGCACTTAGGTTGTTTCCAGCACTTGGCTATTGTGAATTGTGCTGCTATGAACATAGGAGTGCAAAGGTTCTTTTGAATTGGTTTTTCAGGATTCTTAGGGTATAAACCCAGTAGTGGAATTGTTGGGTTGAAAGGCAGTTCCATTTTCATTTTTTTGAGGAAGTTCCATACTGTCTTCCACAGTGGCTGCACCAGTCTGCATTCCCACCAACAGTGCAGTAGGGTTCCCTTTTCTCCACATCCCCTCCAACAGTTATCTGTTGCTTTGTTGATGATGGCCATTCTGACTGGTGTGAGGTGGTATCTTATTGTGGTTTTAATTTGCACTTCTCTGATGGCTAATGATGTTGAGCATCTTTTCATATGATTCTGGGCCCTCTGTATGTCTTTTTTCGAGAAGTGTCTGTTCATGTCTTTTGCCCATTTTTTAATTGGGTTTTTTGTCTTCCTGGAGTGGAGTTGTATGAGTTCTTTATATATTTTGGTGATCAGACCCTTATCTGAGGTATCGTTGACAAATATGTTTTCCCATACGGTTCGTTCTCTTTTTATTTTAATACTATTTTCTTTAGCCCCACAGAAGCTCTTTATTTTGATCAAAAGTGCTGTTTTTTCATTGGGTGACCTTGGGCATGCCACGTCCCCTTTGTTAATCTGTAAAAATCACAGATGCTAATACCTGTAAACAACTGAAAGGTCTGTGAACTCTCACCCTTCTCTGTTCCGCCTTGAGTACTTTCTATGTTTGCCTCTACATGCTCTGCATTCATTTGGTGCTTGCTGATTGAGAGCCCTTAAAATCAAGAGACTTGTCTCATTCAGTAAAGCAGAAAAAAATCACGGATGCTTAGAGAAGTAGAAATGTTAACTGTCAACTTGGCCTTCTTTTCAGCCTAAATTGATTTGATTAAAGGAGAAGATAAGAGATCCTCTCTCCCTCAGGTCTCCAGAAGAGCTCTTTATGATAAACAGGCAGCTTGAAGGAGTTTAAACATTCCTCCAGCTTTCGAGTTTCTCACAAGGTTGAATAAGCAAAATCAAATCAAGATCTTCCATCATCAAATACTCGAGAAGAATAATTTGCATCATGCAATTATTAGGCAAGAATGGCTTCTATGCCTTATTAAGGAAATATCTACTAGACAGATTTGGAAACAGGTAAAGAGGAACCAGTACATGGGTCTACATTTATCTAATGAAGCTGACATTTAGCTTCTCTTGTTTAAATATTACCCTAATTTCAATTATGTAGTTGGTTCTAAATTTGGGAAGAGAGATAGGGTATCATTTTTTGGGGACTCTTAAAACCATAACAGTAGTCAGTTATTTACTTATTTTTCTTTATGGCCACATTTCTTGTTCATCTCATGCTGGAAGCATCTTTGGAGGGACCCAGCTCACTTGCTTTATGCTTGGGGCACCTAAAGCCAAAAAGGGAAAGGCATTTACTGAAGTTCACTTAGCCAGTTCGCTGGAGGTAAAAGGCTCCCAGCCCTGGAATAGAAATAAGGAGATACATCAAGGGTCTCTTTAAAATGCATTAATCAGATGAGAATGTTGGTTGGCTGAGACTTAGTATTCCATGTCCGCAGATAGGAGCCAGTGATGAAGTCTAAGCAGAGCATAGAGGGTTAGAAACTATTAGAGTCAGAGGCCAAGCATGGAAGAGAGAGAGCATGGCAGTAGGGGAGTATGGAGCTAGAGAATGAAGAGAGCCAAAGACACAACTCACGGGAAGCCAAACATTTAGGAGACTGAGAAGGAATGGTCAGAGCTGTGCCAACAGAAGGATGTTGCAGACATGCCAAAAAAAACGTGAGTTTCTATAAGGACCAATTAACATTGTTCATTTCAGTGATGAGGTCTAGTAAGATAAGAACTAGAAAGATGGCCACTGGGCTTGGTAATATGAAGATGGGTTGACCTTAGTGAAACTGACTCAGGGAAGGGGGTTGGAGGGAGTTGCCTGATTAAAACAACCCGACAGGTGACTATGAGATGAGAGGCAGTGGATACAGACTCTTCAGGGATAAGTGTAGCAAAGCCTGACACGCAGTATGTGATCAGAATCATGGGAATATAGAAAAAAGAGAGGGATTAAAAAAAAAAACTAGAGGAATGTATATCCAAGGATGAGAAAAAAATGTCATGCAGGGCAGAGCAGAAGGATGAAGAGGCTAAAGTTTCTGTAGAACTCTTTTAGGTAAATTGATACACAGTTATGTATTATTCAAAGACACGTATCCATGAATTAAATTACAAGCCTGATGAGACAATAAAGAGAGAGGTCTCTTCTCCCTCTGGACAGATTCTTTGCATCTTTGGCACATTTTCCATTCAGTCTAAATATTTATGGAGACAGCTTTACTTGGAGCTGTATCGTTCTTTCAAAGGATATTAGCAACATGACAAAGACCAGAGAGAGATGATGATGAATGTAGGATGCATGGGGTGTGGGTGGGAGAGCCAGGGCCAGGAGTACTGAGCACGGCATTTTCCAGGGAGATGTTCTGATGGAATCTGACCCTATGGACAGGAATGCTTTAGTCATAATCCATAGCAACCTTTCAAGATAGGCAATAAGAATGATTCATTTGCTATTAGCTTTGTCATTGTCTACGTATTGATGTTGTGATATTGTCAGTGATGCCTACCAGGAAGGAAAAGGTTGGAAAGCCCTTCTCCATCTCACTGCCATCTACTTACCTGTGACCTCCATGGCCTGTAATCTGGTCCTTGCCTACACCGCCATGTCCATCTCTTCCCACAGGGGTCCTCACTAACTCGTCTCCACTTGTGCAGGCTTTTGCTCCCATTCAAATACACCAAATTGAACTCAGAACTCAGAACTCAAAGTCCCCGGTCCTATTTTTTCTTCTTCCTGGGAAACAGTTATTGAAGATATTTTCAAGGTTTTTCTCCATTAATTCATTGATCAAAAAAACATCTCTTTGAAGGGGGCTTCCCTGCCACTTTTTTAAAAAAATAAAACCTCAAACCTGTATCAGTCTCTAGACCTTTGTCTTGTTACAGTCTCCTTGAATACTGCTTCTGTGAATATGTTATTTGTATTTATAAATATTTATTTACTTATATATGTACATATGTGTATGTATATATGTATGTATGAGGTCTGTCCAGAAAAAGTCTAGCCATTGTTAATATAATGAGAACAGTTTGCACAACATCGATATAACCTGGCAGCCAAGGAGAGTGGGCTGAAATGATCATATGTGAACAATGACGACTTTACTGCACTACTCAGTCGGGGGCAATACATGCTATTGAGTAAGTGTGTGTACTGTGTGACTGTTGTTGGGTTCAAAATGACTGAGAGAGTAGAGCAATAAATCTGCAACAAATTTTGTGTTAGGCTTGAACATTTCTCCACAGAAACTGTTCAGATGATTCAGAGGGCTTTTGGGGACGACGCAATGAGTGCAGTTCAAATAAAAGTGTGGCACAAGTGCTTCAAAGATGGTTGAGAATCTATTGAAAATTATCCATGTTCTGGAAGGCCTGCAACAAGCAGAACACCTAGGAATGTTGAATGTGTAGGGGCTGCAATCAACAGATTGGCTACTGACAGTGCAGGAACTAGAAGCTGATCTGGAGATTCCAACAACTACTGTGTCCAAGATTTTGACACAGGATCTTGGCATGAAATGTGTCCTGGAAAAATTCATTCCACAGCTTCTGCTACCAGAGCAGAAGGAACATTGTGCTGCCGTTGCTAGTGACTTGATTCAAACTGTGATCAATGAACCAGATTTCCTCAAGAAGGTCATAACTTTGAAGGGGACTGAGGCATCATTGTCCTGTGTACAATGTTTCTTGTATCTTGTATCTTCTTCAATAAATGTCTCTATTTTTCATATTATATGGGTAGATACCTTCTATATGTGTACATGTTTTATCAAACTAACTATACAGAGAAATACTTTACTTTCTTATTATTATATCCCCTACTATCTGGAAGAGTACCTCAAGTGGAAGAGGTATCCAATAAATGTCATTAATCAATTTAATTTGTTAATCCTCTAAAAAGGGCCCTAATCTCTGCTTTTACATCCCTAGGCATATATTTTACATGTATCATAATAAGCTTCTCTCCTGTTTGGCTCTCCTACTGATTGGCGAGTTCTTGAAGCTCATGAACCATGACTGACTTATCTTTGCATTGTCTCACACCACACTGCTGTTCACTGCATGAAAGAGAACTTTTACACACCAAAGGCCAATAACCAGCAGCCAGAAAAACAGCCGGGGAGCTAAAGGTGAACTCTCGAGATTCAGCCGTGACTTACCTAGAAAAAGGAGAGATGATGCTGCCATGATTGCATTTTTTAAAAAAATCAACCAGAAAAATAGATGAAGTGTGCATTCAGAGCACTATGCCCAGTCAGAAGGGAGCATTTTGAGCTGAAATTCAGCCATCCTCTGTGCTGGCCCTGGCCTCTGTGTGAGTCTGAGCAAGGCCCTTCCCTCTCTCAGCCTATTCCCACCTGTACGGTGAGAAGATTAAACCACAGGACATCTAAGGCCCTTCAACCCCGATGTTCTAACATTGCATTTACCCAGGACAGTGAATAATGCAATGAATGGACTAAGAAAAATATGTGGAACACATAACCCTGCTCTCAAGAAAGGCAACCATGCAAGGTTTGAGGTCAAAAACACTTGAATTTGAAACCATACTCTGGAACTTATAAACTTTGTGAATTTAGGAAAAATTGTTAATAAGTATAAGCCTCTGTAAAATAGAAATAGGAATTCCTAGCTCCATGCTCAGTAAATGGCGGCTTGCTTTGGACTTCTTCCTCCTACATCCCATGGTTAGCCTTTTAAGTTGAACTGACTTAAGAACCAGAAGATTCTTTCATAAACACCACGCTAGTGGTCAGGTTACCTCAAGTGCCACTGCAGGCCCAGCTGAGCCCAGAGCGGTGCGGACGGCCTCCCTGGCCAACCAGGCTGATGTTTCCCAGGACTCCCCTCTGGGGCTTCTGAACAGACTCCATTTGTGTCACCAGGAAGTTTCTTGAGCCTTTTCTTTTGCTAGAATTCCATGATAAACATCCTTACAGATGACTTACCGCCTGTCACAACACTCCGCAGCTCCCTTTCCAGAAGGAATTCCTACAGAATGAAGTCAGTCACTTACTCACCATGAATTCCATTTTTTTTTCACCCCTTTTGGTCTTGCTGTTAAGATGCTGAGCAACTGCCTCTGGCTACATCAATAGGTCATTTCCAACAGCTGTGGGAGCAAAATGTTCCAGCAACCTAAGACAGAACCCCGAGGATCCAGGGAGATCAAGCACAGATGCCAAATCCAATCATGGGGCCATAAGGGAAATTCCAAATTAGTAGACCCATGCAGTAGAGTTAATGAGAAGTTCTTGGATATGTTTCTAGAGCATTTGGAAATGGACAATGTGTAAAGGTGCTTGTCACAGACATTCTTTATTCATCAATGTTTCCTTGATGCCAGGAACAATGCTTTCTTTTTTTCGCTGTGCACCCAAAATATTAGAAGCCATTAAAAGAATTGAGCAGTGCATGCTATAAAGCTCATATAACTCCTTATTTGACAGAGGGACAGCAACTCCCTCTTGCCAGGCAAATGAGAGCATAAACCAGGGCTGTCAGGTCAACAGTTCTCCCACCCTCTTCAAGAGAACTGGGAATGTTTGGGGAACCTCATATTGTATGCAGAGGCATCCCCTTGCCTCATGTTCTCCTACTGCTAGTTTATGCATAAATTTGATAAATCACTTCATCTTTCATGTCATATAGCTAATGTTTGACACATGATGGATGGTAATGGTTGAGTAGATTGAACTAAAGTCTCTCTGCCAACCTGACTCAGGAAACTTTTCCTATTTCTATCTCCAGTAGATAATAATTTCTCTATGGCTTCTTATTAAAATAACAGTTCAGAAAAAAACAATGGAGGAATTCAATTTTATTCAATATCAATCTTCTATTCAGTTACTCAGAGACAGACCTTTACAGAACCCCTGGGGGAGGCATAGCTCTGAAGTCTTATTACCTGAATTTCAATTCCAACCTCTTAAGCAAGTTATATAACCTCTCTGAGCCTTGATTTTCTAAATCATAAAATGGCAATAATAATAGAACCTATCTGCTAGGTTTACTGGAAATACTAAGAGTCAATACATTTAAAATAGTACATGACATTGAATAGGATCTCAACTGACATTAGCTATTATTTCTGGCAGTAATAATAGTAGTAGTGTAGAAATAGTGCTTATACAGCAGTAATGGTAGTACTAGTAGTATAATGGTATAGTAATAGAGTACTATAATAGCATAGTAGTATAGTATTAGTAATAGTACTGTGGTAATACTAATAGTGGTCATGTAGTAAAAATAGCAGCAGTGGTAGTACAATGGTAGCAATATAACAGTATAGTGGTAATAGCAGTAATAATGATATAGTAATACAGCAGTACTGGTAGACATAATATCATGTTAGTGTTATATAACACTAGAAATACCATCACTCTAGTACTAGGAGAAGTATTAATAACAGCATCAAAGTATGGTAGTAACAGTAGTAGTATTTGCCAGGCATCAGGCACAAGGCCCTTCCCCTCAAGGAGCTCTTACTCTCTCCTGATTCCCTGAATGTCCAAGATGAAAGGGGGATTAGGGATCACCTAGTGCATGCCACCCATTACATGTAGAGGTAAGAAAACTGTGATTGAAAAAAGTGAAGTGTCCCACGTAAGATCATCTGAAGAGTTAACGTCAGAGTTTGGGCTCAAATTCTAGTCCCCTTATTCTCCCTCCAACATCCCTCCACAGGACCGTAGGACCATTTGTAATTCATCTACAAATCTCCTGCCATCTACCCATTCACATTCAGATCCATTCTCCTCAACCACATGAGAGAGCTGAATACCGCCCCCAACACTTTTCCTGTGTGTCCTTCTCGATAACTCCTATTTATCCTTCAAGACTCATCTACTCTTTCAAATGTTTCCCAGGCCCTCCCTCCATCTGTGTGTTCAGGCTGTGTTAGGGCAGCTCTCTTCATTCACATAGAATCCCTTACAAGGTTTATCCTGGCATGTATTACACAGAGTTGGAATCCATTCTTTAGGTACAGGCATTATTCACAGTACTTTACAAATAGTGATTCATTTAATTCTTATAAGAACTGCTGTGAGGTTCTTAAGATTGATTTGTCTTACTGTTTTCCAGATGACATGTTGGTTCCAAAAATAACTATGGAGCACCCACTATGGCCATGCATTAGGTACATACTTGTAAATGAGGTAACTTTGCCCCTGTCCTCAAGACACTTACAGTCTAGTGGGAGAGACAGCCAAGGAAGCAACTGGTTATAATATAATATATTAAGTCTTACAGCAGGAGGAGACTCGGAGATCACATAGGAGGGGCACAAAAGCAGCTGGGGAGAGGGTGTCAGAGAAAGCTTCCTGGCATTGTGGCATCCAGGTTTGGACTTAAAGACTAAATTAGTTGGATGGAGAAAAGGTGGAAAAATGTTTTAGGATATAGAGAAGTGCATGATAAAAAAAACAGAAGGAGAAGAACATAGGTAGGAAAAGTTGGGGGAGTGGGATGAGGAGAATGTTAGTGCTGGGAGAAAAGAGCCGTCAAACATGGACTTGAGAGGCAGGGTGGTCAGCAATGCAATGCTCTACAAGCAATATTGCTCAGTTGGCTGGAATCATAGACCATGAACTCCCTGAGGAATGGAGTCTACCTGAATTGCTACTTTGTTCTTCATACAATGTCTAGTGCAGAGTAAATGCTTAATGACTGCTTAAATGAACAAACAAAATGATTGCTTAAATGAACGAACAAAGAATAAAGGCAAGAATGCTTTAGAGAAACTCTCCCCTTCTCTTCTTTCTTTCTTTCTTTCTTTCTTTCTTTCTTTCTTTCTTTCTTTCTTTCCTTCTTTCTTTTTCTTTCTTTCTTTCCTTTCCTTTCTTCCTTCCTTCATCCCCTCCTTCCTCCCTTTTAAGATTTCTGTTTATTTTTCCTGAGGGACAATTTCACCCCCAAATACTGCAATTACAACCTGATTGGGGCTTGCTGTGTCCAAAACACCATTTATAGGATGTTTTTCTAATGAGGTCCACCAAAATTTTCTGTTTCATGGAACTAGACTGGCGCCATGTGTTTGGCATTTTGTAAATGGAGGAAATAAAGGTGATTCCAGAGAAGCAACAAGCTGAGCCCAAGTGATAAGAGAAACTTAGAGAAGGAACAATATTTTTTAAAAAACTTTTTTTGAAAATACAAGTACATAAATCATTCTGTAGCCATGCTGTCCTGATTAGAAACCCAAAATAGGAAAAATAATTTTTTTCTTCTTTGCTAATATTTTATCATAACTGACAGCTCAAAACCCCTGGGAGCCTGGAGTTTGTGGATCTTTCACTCGGGGCTGGAAAGACTGATCTCACAGCATTACCTTACAGCCAGTTCTCAGGAAAAATCACAGCAGTGAGTGTAGGCTTCCGGAATCCTGTGGACACCTCTCATCCCAGCACAGGGTTTCCAAGAGAGACAGTGCTCCCTCGGGGGGTTGGCCAACAAAAGAAACAGTTAAATGATAAGGTCATACCAGGCATGATGCCAAACCTCAAGGAGCCATGGGGGTCACAGGCTTAGGACCAGACTGTCAGGGGTTTGCCAACTGGTCATTAACACAGCACCCTCTGTGCCTATGACTGTACTTAGTCAACTGAGAACACCGTCCCTGCTCACCACTCAGTGGTGGCACGGTGGGTAGAGAGAGAAGAGGCTCTGTGGGTGGTATATAGGTGTAGATACACATGCTGGCCCTACTGCTATGCATTACTTAATCCAACGAAACTTTCAAATTCTTGTCTGGAAATTGAGAAGGAAGGAAAGAGAGAAAGAGCGAGAGACAGAGGCAGAGACAAAGGAAGAAAAGAATGATGGAAGGAAAAGAAAGAAAGGAACTGTTGTAAGAGCTAAGGGAAATCATTGATTTAAAGCACGGTTCTTTGCACAGAACGTGACTTTATTAAACACTAGTGCCCTTCCTTACATTCACTGTCATCACAAGGCTCTTTTAGAATTCCCTCATTACCCAGTTTAGAGGTCCCCAAATTTGTGCAATGCATATAAATTATTCCTTGTCCCCAAATGAATAAGGACTTAATAAACACTTAACATTTTGGAAATTCGGGAAGGCCGGGGAGGCATATGCTCACCTGGAAATGTCTTTGATCACCATGTCCCCCACTGCTTTCTAAAGTCTTTAATATTTTTGAGTTTAAACTTTAAACAATCAGAATTCTAGAAGACACATTTGGGGTCAGTCAGGCCTAAATGAAAATCTAAGTTCTACCAATTACCAGTTATGTGATTCTGGAAGTGTTATTTTATCTCTAAGACCCAATTTCATTAGCCATAAATTAAATGAAAATAATACCTATACCTCATAAAGTTTAAATATTAAATGGCATTACATACATTAAATTATGCAACACAAGATGTACTCTATAACTTCACTCATTCATTCATTCATTCAACAAGTATGTATCAAGCACCTGCCATGTGCCTGGAAGTACTCAAAGGACTGATGATAAAGTTGTGAACAAAACAATGTCCCTGCCCTCCTGGAGCCCTTATTCTAGTAGAGGAGGCGGGCAATGAAGAGATAAATAGATTTCTCTCAGCTGGAATGAGTGCTATGAAGAAAAAGAAGCAGATGAGAGATAAGAGTGCTAGAAAAAAACACTAGATTTTTTTCCCCTTTGCTCACACAGTTCCTTTTATCTTGTATCCCAGTTTCTCCCATCCCCTGACCATGGGACTCCAGAGAGGATTAAAAAGAGGGTATAGTCTGTTGAAGTGAGTCATCTGACATCCTTTGAATAAAGTGGTGAACACCAATAGCAGAGTACATGGTCACCAGCAGGATGGACTGTTTGAGTGTCGCTTTGGAGACCCCTGCGGACTCACAGCTATGCTGTCTCCAGGCTTGTCATTGACATTACAGAGGCAGTTCTTGGAGAATGGACCTTCCCCCACCCCCGCCACAAGGAGGCAGGCCTCAATAATGCCATCTTTGTTGCAGCGGAACATCAGTGACCTTGTCCTGTGCTGGGTCCAAATTGAGGGGAAAAAAGGGAACGGCCAGCTGTGAAAAGATCAATTTGTTTCCAATCTATTCTTTCTTACCATCCAGAGGCTGGCTCCCCACCTTGGCTGCTTCTGTCAGGGACAGATGCCAAGTAGGGCATAGACTAAAGAAACGCCCCCAGTTCCCACGAAGCAAGAGCATTCAGCCTTCCGCCCCGAGCCTGTGGAGTAAGCCATCACCCAGCTGTCCTGCATTGGGTAGACACAGGTTGGGGGAGCCAAGAGGGATGTGTCAAGTCTAATTCAAAACTATATTCAAATCCTCCTCTAATCTGCATTTGAAAATACCCAGTGTTGGCCTGCTGGGGGAGAGCCAGCACTCCCATTTGCCGTAGCTGGAAGGTAAATTGGCGAAATCTCTTCAGAGCCCATTTGGCAGTATCTGAGGGAATTGAAGCTTTATTGTAACCAGCCCACTCCTAGGAATGTGTCCTTTAGGTAAATGCTCAGAAGTACACCAAGATGAAAGCATGAAGATCTTTAGTGCAGCACTATTTGCACTAGCAAAGGTCCGGAATCAATGGAATATTATGCTGTAGCTAAAAAAAAAAAAAAGAAAGAAAGAAAGAAAGAAAAGTGAGACACATATGTATAGGTACACACAGAATACAGAAAGAGGTCCAAAAGAAAAAGGAGGAAACACAATATGCGATTTTGTACAGATGGTAAAGTCTACCTGTTACATGTAAAGTTAAACCCTCTGTCACTGTATGTGTCCTGCTGTACCTCTATGGACCCCTCTGTCCACTCCTATTCCAGTACGAAGATTCAATAATACTCACACGGCAAACGCACTCCTGTAGGGCCCTCAGGTGTGAAGATGGAATGAATGGGTACCATAGACAGATGGAAGAGAATGAAGCCTTGCGAGTCTTACTAACTCTAGTCTCCGTATCTGTGTTTCTGGGCCCAGATGAGGTAGAAACAATAGCCAGGTGAGTACTCAGTTGCTTACCTGGTCTATGATTTTTCCTGAGCTCCATCTGAATGGGAAACTAAGACCATGATCCTAGTAGTTTCAGTTTTTCAGTCTCTTCCTAATGGATGACCCATTTCCTCCTTTTAGCAGATAGCACAGGGAGCAAATGCAGAGGAGTCTAAAAAGCTCCCTAAGAGAAAGAACAGTTTATATTCGAACAGTCAGAATTCGCTTCCTCTCAACTCTAAAACAACTCCTGAAATTTTCAGGAGTAAATGTTATCAAATGTACAATGAACACCAAATGTTGGAGAAAAATAAGTAATCCTTCCCATCCTGCCACTAATGAGCTGTGGAATTTTGATTGAGCTTCCTGCTCTCACTGGGCTTCGGCTCTCCCTGTGGGCCATTTGATGCGGACTCTGTGTACTTGGGCCAGCTCAGGGATACAGAACATCTGTGCCACTTCTCTCCCAGCGTCCCCTGACAGTCATGACTAATCAATCACAACACTCTTTCCTACGAATCCCGGATGATTCTTCTCGGAATCTTTCTTACCATAGAACTCTAAGTGGCAACTAACAACGAGTCCAAGTCGATATAAAAGATAACACTTGTCTTCTCCAGATGAGATGATCTCTGAAGTTTACTCCACATTTCACATTCCATTTTCATAATTCAAGGATTCACCTGAATCCCAGCTCATTCATGAAGTCAATATAAAAGAAAAAGTATTTTCCATTTCTGAGTTGTACAGTCTAGTCCATATAAGTCAATATGAACTGGACTTCTGGCTGCCTTGCAGTGCTATGTCTTTGTCATTACCTGAACAGCCATTCTGCCTCTCTGGAGAGACAATTTAATTACAATGATTTTCAGACTGTGCAGCAATGGACACCCAGAGGTGCTCAAGGGTTTTCAAAGGGCTCCAGTGGGGAGACAGTTTTAAGGGAACTTTCAGATTCTCGATTTCCATCTGCACTCCTTCTCAGGGTTGTAAGCATGAGGACTCTCCTCTTCATAAACGCTGTTCTCCCACTTCACAAAAGGAAGCCATAAACTCTCACTCCTCTTGAGTTCTCTTGGGGTATAAAAATCTCAGGGGGAACAAACAAAGTTACAATTCAAAATTCTGTTGTAACTGTTGAGAAAGTGAGTGACTAATGATCCAGTAACAGATCATTTTACAAGTCAGATGACTTCTGATGTTTCGATTACAATAAAACTGAAGGGGAATCTAATTAAAATGTCAATTGAGAAATCATTAAAAATTCTTTTTTGGATGAATATCCCCCTATGGATTTTGGCAAGCAATGTGGGAGGAAATTATAGGAAATTTCTTTTCTCGTTCATTTGTTTCTGTGAATGCGTTTCTCAGTCCTTGCAACAAAAAATTAAAGGTAGACAGAGAATTTATACAATAACATCTCATGCTTGCAATAATAAATATTCCTCAACAGATATATGATCTAATTGAAAAAATCTCTCAGAGAAGCATTTTTAATAAAACTTTGTTTCGTGTCATAAACATTTATCAAAATTATAATAAATGTATAGTGGATTGATCAATTGACTACTAACAATTATGATAATTCAGTTCAGGAGAAATTGTTTTATGCTAGAACTTTATACGTACAGAACATTAAAGGAATACAAATTTATATGCACGCTTTGTTTTAGAGGAATATGATAACATCAATAAAATACTTTCAAGTATAAAAATATACCACATTAGGATAAGCTCCTATGGAAGAAATGGAATGGAAATACACATTTAATGAGAAAAAGGAAATATGTAAGTTTTCAGCTGTTAAAGATCTTATCCATATATTTCTTAATGGGTAAATGGTGGCATTAAATCACTATGGAACTTAGATTTCATTAAATCCATTTTAAAATTTGATATGATACTTTTATTTTTAAATGACTGTATTTTCAATATACCTAAAGTTGCATGCTTTGTAACCATTTAAACATACAATAAAAACACTTGTCAACTTACAAAGGTATATGGTTCTTCTAAAATGACTTCTGAGGATACAAAAGCAAACTCTCGAAGACTACTTTCGATGGTCTGGCACAAATAAATCTCCCTCTTTATTACATAAAAATCTTTCATTACAAAATCATAATCATATAGTTCTGCAACATAACAATATCACAGTCATGCACACCATACGCTATTTTAGGTGAAATGTTCAAATTGCTTTTCAACTCATATGAGATATTCACGTACCCTTCCAACCACACTCAAAGGTGTTGCTCCTGCTGGGCCCTGTATTTTACCACAGTGAATTCTCTTTAACAAATACAATAGGCCAGATCAAAGGTAGGTGTTCAAGGGAATCCCATCTGCTGATAAAATAATCTGTGTGAAGGCTGTGAGTATGACATATTTTCTAAGTATACATGTTACCTGTCAAGTTGGGCAGAGATTAGACTAGACCTGGTCCTTGTCGGTTCCAGTCCAGTATTCCTAACGCTGAACCCAGGCTACCCTTTGTAACAGGGTGCCCTAACTTGCATTAAAAAACAGAGAGATTTTTAAATCCTGGGTCTTTACTGAGGTTAAAAAAAACTCTTTAATTTAAATTACAGTGTACAATGCTGGTGCCTTGGAATCCATGCCTTATCTAGGGAACACAAGCAAAGTAATCAATATTTGTATCATTTCCTGAGATGTCCTTCTTGGTCAATTCCAGATGCTCTTCTTTTGGGGCAGTTCACTGAGCCGGGGTAAAGGCCAAGAGGTGGTAGGAGGAGGAGGGAAGTAGTTGTCTACCTACTGTTGCTTCCATTTTTGATGGGTCTATTTATCCATTGACTCATTCAGTAAGCCTTACCTTAACACCCACTCTGTGCCAAGTTTTAGGTTAGGATCTGGGATTCCCAAGGCCATGAAGACACAGGTTCTGGTCTTAAAGATCTCGTAGTGTACTAAGGGAAAGACAAACTCATGAACAAGTAACTAAGATACTCTGTAGTAAGTGTTATATTGGAAAAACTATCAAGGTGCTGGGGATCAGAGAAGTTGGGATGGCCAGTTCTTCAAGAGTGGGTGCAATTTGAACAGTAAGTGAGAAGTAGGGGCAGTCCCAGCAGAAGGCACAGCACACACTTTGACATAGAAACATGTGTGATCATGATAATTGAAGAATGGAAAGTATATTGGGCTCACGTAGAGGGTAGAATCAGCATTTAGGAGGTGGGGCAGGAGATGAACCAGCTGGGGATAGGTCATAACAAGCCTTGAAAGTCCTATTGAGGCATTTGGAGTTTTAACTTGGTACTTTGAGCAAGGGGAAGCAGCATGACTAGGTCAACATTTTAGGATGATTATTCTGGATGGCCCTGGGTTAAGAGATGGAAAAATGTCTAAATGTCTAGCACCCAGCACTGAATATAAACAGATTCTTTAAAAAAAATAAAAACAAACAAACTTAGTTGGCCTCTCAACTCCTTTATCTCCCTTGAAAAAACCCAGGGCTCTGAATCCATGACACCCAGGACATCCAGGAAATGTTCTCTACTGAGAAGAAGAGGGAATGGACTGAGAATAAGGTAAGAATTATTCATTTGTTTTATCAATTTTATCCAGTGCCTATTCCCTTATACATGGGACTACACATTTTTTTTCTCTACAACAAATTTTTCAAGTAGGAACTATGATCCCCCAGTTCCTAATGAGGACACTGAGTCACAGATGGGTTAAGTAATTTGCCCAAGGTCGTATAGCAGACTTAAATTGTTTACCTACCCAGGCAGTCTGGCATGTATGCACTTAACCACTGCACCGTCCTTGTCTAAGTATCAAGATGACTATTTTACTGTTCAGGACTGTGAGAAGAAAAGGACACCAAACCAGTGGGGAGAGCTCCTCTAGAGATGAATGTGGCCTCTCCTTGGCTCCATTTCAAATGATGGGGTCACAGGTGTGTGCCAAATCTGGAGGTGAAGGCAGCATGGGTGCCATGTCCTGCTGCAGCCAGGCTCACTAAGGAGTCCTTTTGCTGCCACTGCCTCTATTTTGGAGCTGGAACTCCCGGGTCCAAATGGAAGTCCTCCTCATTCTTCTCCTACTCTCTTTTCAGTGATGCTCTCTCCATCACCGGGCACCCCTCCATTCGGGATGCTACTTCTGTCTAGTCAATCACCAAACTCTGGCAAACTTGTTTGTAATATCGCTAAAACCTTCTCACATCTCTTCATCCCCTCAGCTCCCACCCTGACCCCAGACCACTATCAAGTCCTGCTTAAATGACTATGACAGCCCCTTGTGGGGCTGACTCCAGTTTGCCTTCTTCTTAACTCTGCTTCACACTGCACCCAGGACATTTCCAAAGCATGAATCTATCCTGGTCTCCACCCCATTGACACCCTGGAATGGCCTCCCTTCACCTACCTATAGGAGAAGAGTTCAAAATCCTTCACGTGGCTCACAAGGCCCTGAACAAGAACCTGCCAACCTGGCTCCCCTCTCACCAGCCCAGCCCCCAGCATTCCATCTGCACCCCACCCTCACTCCACTAGCATTCCTAGAATGCCATATGCTGTTTCTCATCTCCCACTCCTGCTCCCTCCTTCTTTCCCTTTCCTCCATAACTCTAAATCGTACACAAAATTCTGTTCAGGTGTGACTCTCTCTAGCAAGCTTTTCCCCCAACTCCCACCTGTCTAGGTCCTCTACTCGCTCTATGATGTCACTTGTCCCACTGGACTATAATCGTCACTTTATTTGTCTGTCTTCTCTTCTAGACTATAGGGCAAGCTTCCTAGTTCATCCAAATCCCTCACTGCCCTGAACAGTGCTAAGCACATGTGATCAGTAAATATGTATTAAATAAATGAATAAATATCCTCATTATTATCTTCATCTCATAATGGAGGCAATATATGTTGTCATAATAGATGCTGTGTGTTTGCAAACAAACTGATTACAAAGTTAAATGAACATTGTCATCAACTCCTCAGGGCCACCCCAGCCTCCATCTCCCAGAGATAGTAAAGATGGCTTCGTCTACTTCATGGGACCACATTCCCTTCCAGAGGGGAACCAGTTCATCCAACTAATTGGAAACAGGAGCTAACAAACTCCCTCTGTAGCTTTAAGGGTCTGAACAGGCCTCCTGACCGTGTATGAGAACATGATGAATTTTTCACACAGCTTTTCCAAAAACAGAAAGGAATCCACTCCAAGCTCTGCAAAAGAAGAGCTCTTGTAACATTTCCTTTGGGGGGGGGTGGATTTTCCAATATAGTGAGCCCCAGACTACTGAGTGGAAACCATTCCCTCACTCTCTTATTCTTCTCCCTAACACACACACACACACACACACACACACACACATGCACACTTAAAAACAGATGTTTGAAGACCTTCTGAAATCAGAGATTGACCCAATAAAAGGTTGTGTTTCATAAGCTGTTTCAAGGGAAAGAGACACTGGGCTTGCTAAAGGTCAAGAAAGAAGATGAAAAGGGGCAGATGCCCAGGCGGGGCACATGCCACATGGTGACATACGGCCATCTGGGAGAAGTTTTGCACATCTGATCCTAAAATATATGCGGATGTCACCACTCATTCTTTCTCTCATGATGAAGCACAGGACAAAACAAGTCCTATGGTAAATGCCCATGGCAGAATCCCAAGATATTTCATGCTGTGGCTCCTTGGTTACATCACTGTGGAGCTTTCCTATGATTTTATTTCTTATACGTAAAATGAGCCTTGGATGATTATTGCATTCCTGGGAGAGGGCAGAAAAGAATTCCAAAGATTAAAAAAAAAAAATCTTACTTCGTTTCTATCATTTTCAGGGAATGATTGTGTCATGCTGGTGGAGTACATGGAACTAGACAAAGGCACATTTTTTAAGCCCGCCAGGAGCTTAACATCTAGGAATTTTTATTAACTCATTTTAAATATGGAACTAGTAACATCTGCCCCCAGTCAATTTGAGAAGATTCCGTGAAATAGAATGTGTAAGATGGTTATAATCCAATGCCTGGCACATGTAGGCTCATAATAAATGTCATTCACTTTATACTCTCATGAGACGGGCACATAGGGAAGGAATTACTTAAGACCCAAGGCAAAGAGGGCAATCAAGGAACAGAGATGCAACTAAAGTAAAGAGAGGCATCCTGAGCTACATATTGAGGATGAGCAGGGGGCACTTGGGTTGAGCATGAGAAGATGAAGTGGCATTTTAGATGAGATGAGAAGACTGTTTTCCCAGGAGTCTGTGTAACTGGAGTGTATCACTTGAGTGCAGAGGGAAACACTTCCTGGCTCAGCTAGTGACTATTGTGTCATTTGTTAACATTATCAAATCTTTTCCATGTGGCTCTGCTTCCTACCCAAAAATAGATCACAAACGAGAAACTGAGATTCTAATTCCCAGCACATCCTCATAGTTTGTCTCTTTTTCACACTTGACTGTATGCTCTTCAAGAGCAGGGACTGGCTGCTTAGGTGCCCCCTGACTAGCATTATATATAGTATTCTCAAATAAATTATGTGATAAATCAATGAATTGCTTGCAACGTGGGCAGATTCACATAGACCAGTTATCTCTTACCTCAGGGCTTAACTGGGCCGTCCTCCCAAAGAGTTCTATTTTTATCCTACAAATTGGATGACCTAGCCCAGCACCCAGGGGAGTACTGCTCACCACCTTGTCCCTAGCTCCTCGTTGTCGCCAGGAGGGAGGTCTATAGGTAAAAAAAATGGGTCATCAACTGAAAGGCAAGATATGAGAAACACAGCCAGATCTATTGCCCACCAAAATTTTCCTCCAATCTCTGACCATCTCCTCCCAATGCAGGAACAAGCTTCAGAGATCCCCAGTGTGGCAGGGACTGTCTAGCTATTCATAAAACTCATTTTCCCACTCCTAGGGCACTCAGATAAACATATTTCCTAGCTTTCCTTGCAGTAAAGTGTGACTGTACAATTGGGCTCCAGTCAGTGGAATGCCATTACTACATTTATGCACAGTCCCACCCAGGCAATTCTCCTTGCTCTCTGTGTCTGTTGGTTTTCCACAGGTAAATCCAGTCTCTGTGGCATCCAAGGTGGTAGAGCTATGAGATGGAAAGATTCTGGTATCATTGGCTGAAGGAGAGCCAACCCCCTAACAAGGCTTTACATGAGCAAGATATAACCTATTCGGTTACGTCACCCAGATTTTGCACGTGTGTTTTCTATTACACCAACTGTTGTTACCCTAATAAATATACCTTCTTTTTACACATGTGTCACTTGATCCCATGACGCTATTCATTGGAAAACCAGTAAGAGTAAGGATTCTGAGCGATGGCCACAATGAGGACAGATGACATCCAGAGCTTGAGACAGAAGGCGGCAACAGCATGGCCGGCTGAGAAATGCCTGCCCAGGTGAGAGATGGGAGGCACGAGGAACTAATTTCTCCTGTCTGTGAGAGAACAATGCTAAGAGACAATTTAGATCCTTCCATCACTACTCCGTGCCTGGAAGGTCTTAGATTACCCATGCTTTCCGCAAAAGATCAGCTCTCTCATCTCTGGTGAGAGGCATCTAGATTAGTGGGAAAGACCCAGACCTCAAAGAAAGTGAGACATGGGTTTGAATCCCGACTTTGCCACTTAGCAGCTCTTGCCCTTGGGTGATCCAGCTTTGCTCACCCTCTATTATATCAGCTCTCACATGGAGATGCTAATCTACATATCACTCTTTTAGAGTTACTGAGATAATACTTGTTAAACACACACCACACCACTTTAACAATATACTTGTTAAATACACAACACACTACTTTAATAATATAACCATTCAGTAATTAGTACCTATTCTTACTCTTTCAAACATCCTCAAGATTTTTATCATTTATATGTTTCTTCTTTCAAAAATTACTGAATACTTACCACTTGACATGATAAGCACAAGGAATATACAAACAAAAACACCTAGTCCCTGCCCTCAAAAGAAGATACCCAAATTCTTTTGGATGTTTTCTATTTCTCAGCTTTCTTAGAACTGCAAACGAACCCCTCTCCTGGCCTGTCTTGAGATGAGTTTGGGTTCTGGAAGGTGAAAGGCCAGCCCAGAGAGCACCAGGCAACTGCGGGTCCCTCAGAGCTGGAGCCGCTGTCTGTGTAATCAGATCTGACCACAGAGAATGTGACTAAGCGAAACCCCATCTGCTGTGAGGTTTCCCTGTACTCCCAGGAGGGACTCGAGCAGGATATGAGGCGGCGGCGACGGGGAGGTGATGGTCTGCACGGAAATGGTGAGATCCCCGACATGTAACGTGTCTCACCGCAGACCTGTGTGGGTCTCCCCCAGCATGACATCATCCTGGAGCTCACTCAAGCTCAGGTCTGCCCACACTGCTCCCTCCATGTGGCAGGGACTAGGGCAGTACATGTGTGCAAGCATGTGTGTGCATGGTGTGCATGCACGTGTATGCATGTGCATGTGTGTGTGCTCCTGGAAGATATAAACCAGGGCTTCTCAGTCTCGGCACTACTGACATATTTGTGCTGGATAATTCTTTGTTATGGGAGCGGTCCTGTGCATTGCAGGATATTCTACAACACCCCTGGCCTCTCCCTACTAGTTACCAGTAGCACCTTCTCCCCTACCAAGTTGCAGCTGCCGAAAGTGATTCTTGTCATTTCCAAATCCTCTTGGGGAGCAAAATCACCACTTCTCCTTTGAGAACCACTGGCATAAACCCCAAGTGAAATGAATGAAACCTCTTTTTATTAAAGGCAGGGGCGATAATTCAGGGGAAAAATAAAATACATTAAGTCTCGAACTTCTTATCTAGTTTGAGAAATGAAGCAAAACCTGGAGATGTAGTTTGATCGTTTGGATGACATTTGTTCAATTAACAGGAAAATCTAGAAGTAATAATCATTACCAGCTTTGTGGCATTTTCTACATCCTAAGTGTGATACTAAGTGCTTTGTCTCGCTGATTCCTAACAGACCTGAATGTAGGTGTTTCAGTCCCTGTTTCACAGGTGAAGACGCTGAGGATTATGGAGGCAAACAGTCATGCTTAGGAACACGCACCTCATAAGTAACTGAGCTGGGATTTTAACCCAGGTCTACATGAGCTCAAGTCCAAACTCAGAGCCACTGGGTTATCTTAGTCCATTATTTTGGAGTTCATATGAAACATCATAAAAATTTCAAAGTCTATGATTTAAACCAATGACTATTTAATGAGACTACATTCAACAACAGCCTAGACAGAAGGTGGGAGGATTTGTGTAGAAGAATCAGACTTTCCGTGCCATTAGTTAAACAAAACTAACTCACATTTATAAATTAACATGAGATAGTACACAATTAACCCCTAAATTGGTGAGATGTGTTAAAGACTTCTCAAGTAAACAGTATGCTGAAAAGAAAGACTATATTTTAATGACTGCATTTCTAATCACCTGTCCCTGAATAGGGTGGTCAAAATACCACAAGGTTCCTCAGTGAGGACTTGGAGTCCAAAGCATGCCCTTGACATTGGATGGTCCTGGATTCTAATCCCAGCTCTGATACTTGCAAGCTCTATGGCTTTCAGCAAAGCATGTTGCAGTTGAGAGCTTCAGCTAACCCCTCCGCAAAATAGAGAGGTAAATACTCCCCAGGTAGTGGGAACCAAGGCAGAGAGTCTCACAGCCACGTGGCTGTTCTTCCATCACACTCATCCCTGTTTGTGATATATGCTTATTGGTGTATTTATGCATTTAAATGATGTCTCACCCATGAGTCTGAAAGCCCTATGAGACTGGAGACTGCATCTCTTCCACTCATTGCCTGACATAGCTTGACATAGCACTTGGCACATAGTAGATACTCATTTAAAATACTCTGAGTGAATATTTTTCCCCCTGCCATTTTCTTCTAAGGTAATGAGTTTCCTGGCACTGGAAGTAGTCAAGCAATGGAAAAATTAGACTCTCTATCCCTCTGTGTCCCTACCACATTGTCCTCTCTCACAGCAACTTTTACTACAGTACATATCCCATTGTTTTGCTATTGCCTGTTTCTGTGTCTATCTTCCCTATGAGGCTATAAATTCCTTCTGAGCTGACGAATCACCTTTTAATCCCTGTGATTTGGTCCCATTACCTGTACCCAAGATGTGATACAAGTCTGAGTCCAATAAATATTTGTAAAGACATGATATCTTAGAGGGCATGCATGGACCAAATTAGAACTCAGCCAAAATTGCCACCCTGATATCTTCCAACCATCAGATCTGGGCTTCAGCATATACTTGCTGCCAATTCTGCTCACACAACTTTTAACAACCAGAAACAAAAGATCACGGTTGTTATTTTTATTGCTCCAGACAAGCATGGACAACCCATAATTCTGAATTGAATTAAATTGGCTGCTTGTAAAAAGAAAAATTGTGAACCAGATTTTTCATATCCGAGCTTGTACTTGAAAGATGATTAGGTTCAACCATTCACAAAACCAGTATCTATAGAGTGCTTGCTATTTGCCAGCCATAGTAATCATAGTAAATGCGGCTTTGTTCCCAGCATCTGCTAATACAGTATCTGTGTAATGCACCCATATTTAGGGAATGAAGAAATGAATATATCGTTGAGTGAAAGAGTTAGTCAGTGAAAGTATTACCATGCCCTTTTCCTTGCTCACCACCCACCTTTATTAAACAAGGAAAGCAAAGTGGTGCAATGTGCTCTTCCAGAAAACACAGTGAAGAGGATCCTGTGCAAAATGAAAAGCGGTCTGGGTTCTAACCCACAAATGCTACCAGGCCTCATTTGAGAGTAATAATATCAATACTATCTATCCATAGGTTTGTTATGAAGGTTAAATGGAGTTAGCATGTGTAGTATTCTAAGTATGGTATCCAATACACAGTAAATGCTCAATAAACATCAGCAGTCGCCATTTATAGGAGGTCCCCAGTGGCAGAAATAAAACTCTCCTCTATGAAGGGCCCTTTAGAAAGCAGCCATCCACTCACATGCTTGCCCAGAGGTGGACTCAAGAACATCGTCCCTTTACCCATGCTTCCTGCTTACCTCTCTGGCTCTCTCTGACCTCAGTCTGCACTATGAGAGTCAGTATCAGTTTATGCCATCTCCTTAATGGGTGTCTTCCTCATATACTTAGATTCACACATAGCTGTAATATCAGCAGAATACCCACAGAAGGGAGAAAGGGATCCATTGTTCAACCATGGTTCCCAGAACTATGGGACTGGGCTACCTCACTGACCTTCACAAAGACCCTCCCTCACACCAACCTAGCCAGTCTTTCCATTGCAAGAGTAACAGTGGGTAAAGCTGCTTTATATTTAGCCAAGGTTTGGTCTGGAGTTTATCTTTGTCACAGCTTCAGCGATAGTGCTTGGAATGTACTAAGTTGAATTAACATGTAATTGCCATTTTTGTAGGTCAAGTGTAGTCAGTTATCAGCAACTTCATATTAATCACCTATTAGGTTAACT
This sequence comes from Micronycteris hirsuta, assembly GCA_004026765.1. Taxonomy (NCBI): domain Eukaryota; kingdom Metazoa; phylum Chordata; class Mammalia; order Chiroptera; family Phyllostomidae; genus Micronycteris; species Micronycteris hirsuta. Next base: position 32,124 of record PVJI01011668.1, on the reverse strand, counting down.
GTGCAAACAAAATTGCAGCTAGCTAAAGAGCTAAAGCACTTCCACTTCTTTTAAAATCAATCATTTCCTGCTGATTTCTGCTCATTAAACCAGGTTCCCGGAAGATCTCTCATTGGCAATACTATACTAGCTTACAGGAGTTAATGGCAGAATATACTTCAAAGTGAGCACCCCACAGCTGGTCTTCTACAATGCAGCTGTCTCACTGATTCATCCTGGCCCCTACCCCCTCCTGTCCACAGGGATTATCAAGGCTTCACCATCATTTCCTTATAAAGTATTTCCACGGGGTGGGGGGGGAATTGCCTGTCAAGTGTCTCAAATAATGAGTCATGTGTCTATACTGAGAGTACTCCCCATATACCATTCATCTGCAAGTTGAGTCCAATCCTGGCCTAGGCAGGTGTTCCAAAGAATTTAGAAAGCTTTTGAACTTCCCCTACAGAGGCCATTCTCTGAGACAGTGTCTGAAGACTTACTTGGAGGCTCACTATGGGCCTCCTTTGGTTCCCAGATACCACAGCTCCATCTGATGAGATCAGAGAGCAAAAAGGAAACCAAAAGAAAGCTGAAAAGAGAGACAGGACTGTGGATCTTGCACAGAAGCAGTGAGGGAGTGGGAAGCCTGGCATGTGTCTGCTTACACTTCTCTGTCACCGTTTCACGTCTGTTCTATCTAAGTAGAAGAACTTCAATCTGCGCGAAGGATTTTCTAAGCAACACACTCCTCTGATTCTGTGGGTCTTACAGAAATCTAGACAAGTTGCTTCCTCCATGTGAAACATTGTTTCAAGAATAAGCAGAACTGGAGTTTAGCCTCAGCTGGCCACAATTTTCAGCGTGTGGGCAATGCAGTCAACTGCTCTGAGCCTCCTTTTCTTATCTCTCACTTGAGCATGATGATCAATTAGCTCTTTTCACTTGACAAAGTGTGCCGTGGATGAATCCTTGGAGTTATAGATGAGCAGCTACCCAGATAAGCCTGACACTTATTACAGTCAGGCTGACTGCGGAATGATAAGGATGTAATGTTGAAGTCCAGTTTTACTCCTCTCTCTGGGCTGCATCACTCAACACTGCAAAGCTCCCACACCAAGAGGCCACTTCAAAACTGTCAAGCAAATGGTGGAGGTTGCAGCTCCCTCTAATTTCCCTTTCTTTCCCTGTCTTCCAGCAATACCTAAAACCCTATTAAAGAACCTGCAACAAGAAGGTATTTGGAAATCTGATGAGATAAAATTACCATTTTAAGGCCCTGTTATACACTAGACAAAGACATCATCCCATTTTTTTTCTTATATTAGTTTTTCTGTAACAAATTACCACAAACTAAGTGGCTTGAAACAACAGAAAATTAATCAAATTTACAGTTCCAATGGAACTGTGAGTTCCAAAAGGGACTTACAGTTCCAATGCAACTGTGAGTTCCAAAAGGGACTTGCAGTTCCAAAGGGCAGAATCTGAAATGAGTTTTATTGGGTTAAATTCAAGTTGTCTATTATGCTGCTCCCTTCTGGAGACTCCAGGGGAGAATTTGTTCTTTGCCTCTTTCAGCTTCTATTAACTGCCAGCATTCTTTGGCTTGTGGCCACATCACTTCAATCTCTGTTTCCTAATCACAGTGCCTTCTCTTCTGCAGTGAAATCTCCCTCTGCTCCCTCTTATAAGGTCACTTGTGACTGTACCTAGGATGATCTCCTCCTGTCACAATCCTTAACTTATCACATCTGAAAAGTCTCTTTTGCCATATAAGGTATTCATAGATTCTGAGGAATTGGGGTATGGCTAGTTGTGGGGGTGGGGTGTTGTTATTCAGCCTACCATGGTCCTGTCAGCTCTATGAAGTGCATATGCTCACTTTCGTTATACAGAAAGAATTTGAAACATTTCACGCACTCATAAATGGCATTGCTAGAATTAAACCCAAGTCTGTCTAGTTTCAAATCATGGGCTTCTTTTTTTATACCATTGTATCCCATAACACTAATAAAATAACAACCTTTATTAAATGGTTTCTTTAGTGGAAGCCAAATAGCCCAGTATTTGACATGTGGAGACTTTCTGTCAAACCACACACTGGTTATGGGACTTTATGCAAGTCTCTTGACCTCTCCTCACCTCAGTTTCCTCACCTGTAGTACAGGCATAGCCTAAGGTGTGAGGACTAAAATAATATCCATGCTTTGTAAAGTCATTAGCAGTTATAAGTATTATATTTGCCACACTGCTTTTGGAAGTCTGTGGGTAGGGAAGGAGTAGGGGTAAGCCTGCCCAGTCAGGACGAAGGCCAGCCCAGGGGTGCTTCCCAAGGAGCAAAGTGATCCTCATGCCTCTGTGGTACCAGTCAATCTCTAGGCGCTGCTGGGGGCGACTCTAGGTCTGTGGCGAGTGATACAATCCAGCTGACTCTGAATAGAAGAGAAATTTCTAGCATCACCTGAAGAAAGATAATATATAAAGACTTGGAAAACAGTCGGAGAACAAGGCCCTGAGAGCCTGCTGTTGAATGAATAGGCAAATGTAGTTCCACTTTTCAAGGGAAGTTACTACAATTTCTTCCAGATAAATAATCTCTCAACACTAAACAGCCCATTAGGAAAATATGCATTTCAATGAGCTCATGCTTTGGAGGTGAAGGGGAGGGACATCATGTGTATACCAGGATGGAGGGGAGGAGATTTATGAAGGTTATTTGAATAAATAGAGTAATCAGTACACTCAGTTCCCTCAACCTGTGAATCTCATGGCTGGTAACAAAAGGAGCTATATATTTGTTATCTGCTTATGCACTTGTATTAACCCTTCTTATTTTACTGAGAATATTTCTGGAACATATCTGAGATTTTCTCTTTTCCATCATTTAAAGATGAGAAAATAAATGCCCAGAGCAGAATAAGTGACCACCATTTTGAGATTACTTAGATGTGGCAAGTATAAACATTTGACTAAATGAGTTTTCTTTAATCCCAAGAAGGACTCCAAGAAGTATTAGTTATTATTGCACCCATTTTAGGAATGAGGACCCAGAACAGAGAAGTTAAGTCATTTGCCCAGGTCCCAATTCTTTCCATAACTAGTTAGTGGTTGAATTAGAATGGAAACCACATCCATGCCAGACACCTTCACAGTTGCAGCATTAGCACAGGCAGACACGGATTTTTCACTAAACCCTGTGGACATACTGCCCAAGGAAGCAAAACCAAAACCTGTCTTGCCTCAGTAGATATTTATGCACAAATTCCATAATCATTCAGTGCAGTCTATCTGAGTCCAAAAATGCCATCTTTGTCTTTGGATCGTTGTTGAATTAAATACATAAGGAAGCACCCGCCATAATAGGAAGTAGGGTCTGGAGTCTACAGCGTGGGTTTGGATCCTTTTGCTGCCTTTTATTAATCATGTATCTAGGACAATTTACTTAGTCTCTCTATGTCTCACCACCCCCGTCTTAAAAATGGGGATAATATATGGTATAGATAGTGTCTACCCAATGGGCTCATGCAAACTACTTAATGTGAGCCACTGTTATCTGTCATTGTTCACAAAAGAAATCTAAGAAAAACCAAGGAGAGAAATCAGGAAAAGGATAAATTATACTTCCTCACAAGTATCTAACTCAGCTGTGGCAAATCAGTCAAAGAAATTTAATCTGCATTGGCTTCAAAGCTATGTGTTCCCTCTGTGACCTGCATTGAGCCCAAGGTGGTTTGACTCACTTGTATTCATCATTGCAGAGCAGTAAATATGACCAAAACCACTTTCTCAGCCCTCTGTGGGGAACACACAACTCTAGACCGTCTCGTCTCACGTAGTGTTGGCCAATGCTGGTCTTTTGAACTCCCCTTTCCCCCGAGGCCTTGACAGATAAGAAGCAATCTTTAGAAAGTGTTAACAGACAAGACAGCCAGGTGGCTTCAACTTCCTTCTCTCCCCTGTAATCCCCACAGAGCCCAGAAATACTTTACATAGAAGCTGGGGCTCCTGCTTTCATAAGCACGGGATGGCTATGCAAAGTGTGAGCTTTCAGCTGAGATTTAAGGGAGAAGTCATAATTTATTATTTTAAAAATCTGCATAGGGCATCAAGTTTGCTGAGCACTTCCTCTTCCAACTCTCACTTGGTCTTACACCAACTCTGGGTGGTACTGGAAGCAGGGATTTTTATATGTTTCATCAGAAGGAATCTGAGTTTCAGAGAAGGGACGATTTTCTCAAGGTAATTCGCTTTGTAAATGGTCAAGCTGATTAAACCCAAAACCACTTGTGCCTGTCATGCCTTTTTCACCTTTTCCATCATCCACCTAATAAGTTGGTCAGTCAGTCATTTCATGGAACACTAATTGACTTCCTAGTGCTTTGGAATGGTAGGTACAGCTCTTGTCCTCAAGGAGCACTCATGGTCGCATTGGGGAGGTGGATGAGTAAATTGGTGATAATAATAAATGCTCTAGTCATCTAAAAATAATTTCAAGACATTTTTATTGTTTGCCTCTACCATAAATGTAGGCCATTCTAAAATCTGTGATATGCAGAAATGATACTCAAAATAATTAGTAAGTGGCATGTGAAGAAGCTGATAAAAATGTACAGTGCCTACCCTCAAAGTGTTCATGGTCTAATGAGGTAAGCAGTAAGTTTATACAATGTGCTAAAAATGAAAGTCTGGTACCCTGGCCAGGTGGCTAAGTTTGTTAGAACACCATCCCATACACCAAAAGGTTGTGGGTTCAATCCCTGGTCACGGCACATACCTAAGTTGTGGAACCAATTGATGTTCTCTCTCACATCGATATTTCTCTCTCTCTGTCTCTCTCTCTCTCTCTCTCAAATCAATTAAAAACCTATCCTAGGGTGAGAATTTTTTTAAAAATTAAAGTCTGGATAAGCATGGAGGAGAGGCCCTTCTCTCTTCATGGAACTTTCTTAGAACTACTTTAAAGTAAATCTTGAAAAATAATATAGGAATTAGCTATGTGGATGAATTGGGGGAGGGTTATTTTAAAGACAGGGTATTGAAGGTGCGAGGCCTCTGAATTACTTCTTTGAATTTTTTACTTAAAGTGTTTAAGTTGCTAAGATCCTTATAGATTGCTCATTTGGTAACCAGGACACTGAGAGCCAGGGAAGGGAATGATTTGATCAAAGTCACACAGTCCATTGATTCAGCATCAGGACTTGACCCCACTTGAAACCAAAGCTCTTTCCATTCTGCCATGCTAACCAGAAAATCTGATTATTGATTGATTACACAGCTGATTAGCTGTATTCCATCTGACAGGAAATCTCTCCTATATCTTGCCACTCATTCAATGACCACGGTCCTCTTTGAGGGTGTTTTTGTTGTTGTTGTTGTTTGTTTGTTTGTTTGTTCCAAGGAAAATGAGAAGAGATGGAGAAAAAGAGCACCAAAGAAAGACTAGGAGAACCTTCATTTTAAAAAAATGCATCTGATTGAATGACTAGCCCATTGTGTTGGACCAGAACTCCTTCACTACTTTAGGAGAGACTTCTGGCCAAGATGGAGCCACATAGGACTTTTGGATGGGAGTTAGCACTAGATGAGTTCCAAGAAGAAGGGGAGGAGGAGGAGGAGGTTGGGAACAGTAAGGGAGTAGGTAAGCAGAGACAGGAAGCAAGAGGTCCTGTGGGAAGTGAATGACAGACTTCTCAAAGAAATAGACACTCTGCTTCCTCAGATAGTGAGAGTCCTGGCCAATATTCCACTCACTGACTGATCTATCGTGGGAAAAAAATGTATGACTTTTAACGGACCTTCAAAGAAATGGAAATGAGCTCACCTGAGGTGAACCCCCACACTCCCACTGGCCTCCAAACCACAGCCTCCACCAGCAACCTGTGAATGAGGATTGCAAACAAGCAACAACAAAATCAGTCTTTGGCTGAGGACTCCGTGCAGAGGTGGTGTGTACAAGCATTAACTCTGCTCTCTTATGTGGAAAAATGCCCTTACAATACTAAGAAGGATGCAACAGTAAGAGATCAAAGCCAAGACATGTGGCCTCTGCCAAAGAGGAGGATGAATGGGTATTAATCTCATAAATATCCTTTGCTGTAATGTCTAGTATGAGTGGCTTGCTCGGTTCTGATGGTGGTGACCATCTGCGTGGAAAGCAGCCACAGTGACTTGGGGTAAGTCACCTCTCTGGGCCCCCTTTTCTCATCTGTGCAATGGATGTGTTGGGTACAATAATCTAAATTCCTTTTTATGTTCTGTGGGTAAAAAGAAAGGATTTAATTATAGAGCACATCATGCCAAACATTCTCCTGTTTCTCTGTTACTTCATTCATTCAATAAACATTTACTGAGCCTCTATAATGCCCAGGGCTCTGTGCTAGGCACAAAGCGGGTGTGGTCACTGTCCTCTGGAAGCCTAGAGTGGAGGAGGAAAAACTAGGCACACATAGACAATCATACCATCTAGAGGCAATGAATGTCCTAGCAGAGTTACAAAATGCTGTAGTACATGGGAGTGTTCTTTGTGGAAGAAATCTAAGAAGCTCCATGGTGAGGTCAGATCAGAATTGGATGATAAGGCAGAGGTGGAGGTGAGGATTTTAGGTAGAGTACAACATTAGCAAAGGTTCAGGTATTGTAGAACACAAGGTGGATGCAGACCCATTTGCCTGGGATAGAGGCTGCAAAAGGTCCAGGGACGGATGGGAACAAGTCCTTGCCTGGGACCCCTTACTCAAAAACCAAAGTAGGACTTAAGATTCCACAGAGGTTTTAGAGAAAGCTCTTTTTATAAGTGGCCTCTTTTGATACCTAAATAAAGCTAGTGATTTCTCATGTACTTCATTGAAATATACTTTTATAATAGTCCATGCTTAGCTATATTCTTGTTTGTTTGTGCTATGGGCCTGTTTCCTGCCTTGGGGGCCAGCCTGGTCATGTGTGGCTTTGTTTTCCCTGTGATTGGCTAAGACCTTGCAGCAGGCACTACTCAGTGATTGTGGAATACAACAAGGGCGAGGGGTCCAGGTTGGGACATTCCCAGAAGCAGCTATATTTACCACACAAGTTGTCCAACATGCCTTTTATCTCATTTAAAACATACATAGTTATAAATATAGATTGATTGTATATTATGTATAAATTTAATCTGTGTGCCATGTGACACAGTTTATATACTATTTCTAATATTTTACTGTATTTTTTCCATTATCATTTATCCCCCTTATACCCTCTTCCACCTCCACCCATCCCCCTCTCCCCTACAACCACCACACTGCTGTCCCTGTCCATGAGTCCTTTTTCTTTTTAACTTGACCCCCCCACCCCCCAAACACCCTCCCAGAGCTGTCAGCCTGCTCTCTGTTTATGAGTCTGTCTCTGTTTTGCTTGTCAGTTCAGTCTGTTCATCAGATTTCACATCTGAGTGAAATCATGTGGTATTTGTCTTTCTCTGAGTGGCTTATTTCACTTAGCATAATGCTCTCCACCTCCATCCTCCCTCCAGGGCCACTCTGCCTTCCCTCCTCCAGAGCCCAGGGGAGGGGCTATGAGTGAAATTTTGTACATTTTCCATTTACAAAGGTGTCTGCATCTCTAACAGTTTCTCCTCGGTGGACAGAAATCCCATTGCTTTTCACCACCGGATGTTATGTGGGTTCCTTTCCCAGTTCCAGTACTCCAAGCTAGGGAGCCCAGCTTCAGGTTTAGATCCCACACTTCTCAGGGGGATCCCCCCCCACCTCAGCCACTCCAGGACTTCACCTGCCACCTTTGTGGGAACCCAGACAGCCCTCTCGCACCTCTTCCATAAGTCTTCATTTATAAGGCTTCTTTCCAGCTAGTCTTCAGTTGATTATTCAGGATGATTTTTCTATAATTTAGTTGTAATTCCAGTTGGTCTTGGGAGGAGGTTAGTGTAACTTTCACCTATCCTGCCACCATCTTGAACCTATATATACTATTCCCGTATTTTATTCCCTAACCTAGGAGATCAGCTTGCTAGACTCTGGAAAGCCGAGAGGCATTCACTACTGGTTGAAAGACACAGCCTTGTGCTACTGAAATATGTTTTGGCTAAAACACAGAATTAAAAACTTCCAAAACAAATAGCATTTGAATTAGCCGAAATGGTTCAAAAGTTCAAATGAGCTCTTCTTATGACATGACTATTTATGGGCTTTCTTGCTGTCTGGGATGGTCACTTAAGCAGAGAACCCTAGAATACCAGCGCCAGCACCACCACAGGGATAATCGTGTCCCACTTTTTTCAGATGGGGAAACTGAGGTCCACCGCATTTTAAAATCACAGGCGTGGAGATGATATCATTCAGTATTTAAAATAGGGGGCTAACTGAAGGATCTTTGAATTTGCTCTATGGAACAAAGAAGCATCTTCTATATTCAAACATAGCAGTGATTTTTATACAAGCAGTGTTATAGTGTTAGTCTAATAGGGCATAAAACATCATTTAAATATCAGTTTCCTGGGCATTGCTGTGTAACAGTAGGAAGTAGGGAGCCCAGCCCTGGCTGGTGTGTCTCAGTGGACTGAGTGTTGGCCTATGAACCAAAAGGTCACTGGTTCGATTCCTGGGCAGGGCACATGCCTGGCTGCAGGCCAGTCCCCAGTCAGGGGTGTATAAGAGGCAGCCAGTTGGTTTTTCCCTCCTCCCTTTCTTCCCCCTCCCCTCTCTCTAAAAATAAAATCTTTAAAAAATTACAGAGCCCTTTGTTACAATCTGACTACTACCCAGAGGCATTCTCTCAGCAGAGTTATATTACTTCTCTGAACCTCAGTTTCTTCATCTGTGAAAAGGGTCAGACAGCATTTGTGCCTCTATGGTGGTTGGGAGGGTATCATGAAACAGTGTCAATAAGGCACCTTGCACAGCACCTACCATAGACCAAACAAAGGAGGGCCCAACAGCAGCTACAAGTCCCATGACGCCTCATTTCCCTCCACTGTCACAAAACTACTATGTGCTGTGACAAGCTCAAGCATGGGTGCTGTGCCCTCCCTCCTTCCCCACTCCCTCAAATGCCTGCATGTGCCCGAGGATACTCAACGTATGCTAACTGCCAGACTCACAGTGACTCACAGCCTGAAAGCAATTCACAGCAGGCAGCAAATGTATAGCTTATGTCTCTGAGGTTAAGTTGCTACTGGGGAAAAGTGGATTTCGCCACCCAAAATATGTCTCTGTGGCATGAGGAGTATTTTAGGCTGATTATTTTTAAGAAACAAAAGACTCTGGGACAGCTTTTTTTTTTTAACCTCCGCCTTAATTGTCTAAAAGAATTTAAAGGACCTGGCCCAGGATGAACATTATCACCAGAGATAACTACAAAGAATATGGGGGCAGGGCTGGAGACCAAAGTTCCCTGTGTGTCCCAGCAAATATTTGTATTTTCATCTCCGTGTGATTTGCTTCCCTCCCTTGTGAAACCCCGCTCCTGGCCCCTCTCCTTGGTTCAGAATGGCATAGATTCCCCACAGCCTGACCATGTGTGGGACTCGAACCCCCATAGATGCAAAATTAAATTTTATATTCTCCTGTTAACCCAGCTCATGTCAATTCAATTCTTAAACCACGCATAAAAACCCAGGGGTAGAGAGAAATTTTTCCTCCCCTAGCGTTACTTTTTTTTTTCCCCTGTGTGGTGGACACCTTTCAGCATTGAGAGTAAGCCTCGGAGCACTTCCCCCAGGAGATTCAGCTTAGAAGACAGGACCAGACACAGGGCATGAACAATGTCAAAAATCTGCTCCAGGCAGGGCACTGGGAGCTAAGACAAAGCAGCCTCCAGGCAGCTGGGCATGGATGGCTGTCTCCCACAGGAGAGGAGAAGGACCAATCTGTGCTCTCTGCACTGTCCCCACCTGCTGTGAACTAAGCCTGGGTTATCTGTCTGCTGGCCCAGAGAAACCCAAAACTCCCCAGGCTTTTGAAGGGCTTTATCTCCTCTTTCCAGGAACTCATTTGCTTTCTCAGAGGTGCCACTGAGCAGCTGCTACCCAGAGCCCAGGCGAGCCCCGGTCACGTTTCCAGGCTGCTAAAGCGCAGAGCCAGCGCCCCTTCACCTCCCCCCACCCCACCCCCCGCCGCACCCCAGCCCGGTCCTGCTCCCTCTCCCTCCCTGGGCTTCTGAAGTCTCATAATTAGAAAATCCGTTTGGGGAGCAAAGCAAAAAATCACACATCACTAACAGCTGTTGAGTCGGGAGCAGGAGGGAGGGGAGCGGGAATTCCTACTTTCGCCATAAATTGTATGCAAATGGGTTCTTTTCCTGGAAGAGAGCAGGCAGTGAGAGCGTCTTTCATGAGCTAACCCTGTTCCTCCGCTGGGAGGGCTGTTCCTTTAATTCGCCAACTGAAAAAGTGGGAAAGGATGTCTGGAGGCGAGGCGTCCCATTACAGAGGAAGGAGCTCACTATATAAGCCAGCCAAAGCTGGCTGCACCGGCCACAGCCTGCCTACTGTCCCACGCTCTGCCGCGCAGACACACACGCCGCCCCTCCTCCGCGCACAGACAGCGTGGGGTGGCGTGTCTCTGGGGAGCAGCGCACCTGAGAGTCCCGCGGCTGCTGCTCACTTCCCGGTACTGATTCCATGGAGCCGGTTCATTCAAGGACCTAGGTCTTTTCCAACTCCGGAAAGGTAAGTCTGTTTCACCTGGATCACCAGAGATGATTATGACATACTGTTCGCTGTCCTAGTACCAAATGGGTCGCATTTTCATAAGCACAAAACTTTTACTTTATCTGCGCCGCTAGGACCTGGGTGCACCTGGACTGTTTTCTCTTCGCTCCCTTCCAGTCCTGTAGACTTTTGTCTGTTTGTTCCAGTTCCGTGAATAGTTAGTTACACATGAAAGGAACTTTTTTGTAAAAACAACAAAAAAAGTTTCTATCTGTACTGCTCTTCAGAGGAAAACTAACAACATTCGCTTCACTCCCTGCCTGGCTGATTTCACCTGTGAATCCTTTTTGTGAGGGTTAGGAAAGTGGAGTGTGCAGAGTGGAGTTTGCTCAGAGCCTCATGCTGGGTGGGATGGGGTGGACTGACAGAGGATTGTCCTGGAGAGAACAATAAAAATTTACATCTCAACAGCCCTTACCTTACAGTTTTCCGTGTTGTATCTATCCCCTCATTGCACAACATCCATCCTGAGGTCAGACGTGGAAAGGGATGAGGGCTGGGGACAGGAGCCACCGAGTGACTCCTAGGGTCAGGTGAAAACTGCAGGCTCTGCGGCCAGAGCGCTGGACCCCAGCTTCTGTTCTGAGGGTGGGGGGCTCCCTGTGGACGCCTCCTGATTCGCTGATCCCTGGACTTGTCTGGAGTGCTTAGAGCCAGCAGGATCCCTTATCTTTCTAGAATCACCTCTCCCTCCTCACCTCTCATCACAGAAAGCCCTAAGAATCCAATTCTCCTGGGGATGGGAATTCTAAATCCCCTGGCTGGCTGTGGAAGGAACACAGGGGTTCCTCTCCTTCATTGGTGTTGTAGGGGGCTAAGGGTTCAGGTTTTGAAGCTGGGAATCCCTTCAGTATCCCCGCCGCCACCGCCAAACCTGTGACTCTGGGAAAATGCATAACCTCTGTGAGCCTCAGTTTCCACTTCTCCTAAATGGGCACAGTAACTTCCGCTGTCTTTATAAAGAGAAAACGAGTGATTGCTCAACAACTGAAAGTGTGGATCATTGTTGGCACTGCCAAAAACTGCCATTACCTTGGAAGTTAAAAGGGGCACTTAGCCAACCTCCGATCATTTCTCGTGCGATCCTCACCCACCTGTCCCCACTCCCTGTTATTTTATCTCGCCAGGTCTGAGGTGCTCACCAGGCTGGCAGGTCAGAGTCTTGGCTATATGTTGCAAGCAGGCGGTTATGCTGGCACAGGTTGGGAGAGAAGGGAGCTGCCTGGGGCTGGATGTAGATGCCGGGTTCTGATTCCAGAATGCACGAGGTTTTGAGTTTGGGCATCTGCAGATTCTAAAGCTGTCAGCTATAATGAACGATGCTGCCAGAGGGGGAGGGGGGCCTCTTTGGAAATGCTTTCCATCCAGAGGGAGAGCAGGACTGAGCACCCCACTTGAAGAATGAATACTTCTTTCTCAGGTATTTGTGGACTCCCCCTGCCCTTCACATTTTATGGTGCTTTTCCGTATGCGCTTTAGAAATGCAACCTGCTGCCCACCCCAGCCGGCTTTCTGCCTTGTTCTGCAATAGAACAAGCCCAGTGCAGCCCAGTGGGGAGAGGTCCGTTCAGTGCTAGAGAAACCTGCGGGAAGTTTGCTGGCACAGGGTGTGTGCCAGCCCTTTGCGGTAGATGTGAGTGCGCTTTGACACTGTGATTTACAGGAAGGGGATAGTGGTTGGGGGAAGAAGAGGGTGCACTCTATGGATATTATCTGATTTTCTCAAACAGTCTGAATTGGATAAAGATTGAAAGGGGTGCCGCCAAACTTAACAGTTGCTAAAGTTTTTTTTTATGCTGCCTTTGAAAAACCTAGTTTCCCTCTCTTATTTCCCATTGTCTCCCTAACCCCCAAGAAGTTACTGACATTTAGCCCTCAGCTTTGTCATCCATTTAAGAAAGTGACACTCTTAATCTTGTATAGCTCTGTGACACTCAAATGAGATAATATATGGCAAAATGTTGGCACACTACCTGGCACATAGTAAGAGCTCAATAAAGTGGGGGCTTCTCTTGGTTTTATTGCTTATCAATTTACAAGGGCTTGCCAAGACCAATTACTGTTCTAAGATGGTGGTTTCCAAACCCTTTTAGCAGTGAAAATATCCATTAAATGAAATTGAGGGCAAAACCCCAATATATGACAGGAAAAATGGGGCTGATTGGGTTCAAATGGAGGTGGGGGGTCAAACACTCGCCCTGTACTCCCCAACCTCGGGAACATTTCTGCAGAATCTCGAACTCACCAAACACAGTTAAACATCATGAAGCCAGGTGGGGCATATTTAGGGCGCAATTCTACACTTTGACAGGATCCATGCCCCTCCAAGTTCCCACCTCTAGTGGAAATCAGAGAAATATCCCAAGTAGTGCAGTCGACAGGAATATATGTGGGAAGTTTAAAATGCTAAATGAAGGATGATCGTTTTAATTAACTTAATGATAACAATAGCCAAAACCCTATTGTCATTATGAAGATAACATTGAAGACCCTACTCTCGAACATACAGGCCTTTTGCGTATGTCATCTCACTAAATAGTCGCATGTCTCTGAGAAATGGACCGTACCTATTAGACAAACACATAGCTTGAAAAGCCAAGAGAATGAGTGAATTTTCCTGAGTTTCAGAGGGATGGAGCCAGTTTTCAAACCCATGTCCCCCTAGTCCCCAAATCAGAAGCATATTTCACCACCTACCTGCTGAATGCAGCTGCTTCTTGAACTACCTTTAAGGAATAAACTTCTTTTCTGACGAAATCCGCCCCTCCAGCCAGACTGTGGCCACCCATAAATACAGCAGTAGCCTGATCATATAACCAGAATGGAATTTGGAAAGGGAATTCAAGCTGACAGAATGAAAAACACATCCCTCTTAATCCTACCCTTTCTAATGCTCACAAAGAACTCAGCACACTTATTCCCCCCTGCCCCTGGGTTTCTATAGACACACAGCCATGCTATCTCATAGGGAAAAAATATCCAACCAGCTTAAAACACAAGCCCCTCCATGCTGAAGTCATGTCAGTTTGAAAAGCCAAAGTAGGTAACAAACATTTAGTTGACTCTTAATATGCAATCCCTTTGTGATGATACAGCATCAAAATAGTTAAGGATGAGGGTTACATATTGTGTGTATGATAGAAGGGTTTGCCTATGGTTTCTCATAATTCATAGTCTAACACTGTAAGTTATGAATGACTAGCTCCATGTTATGACCAAAAAGAAATGAAGCTCAAGGAGGTTAAGTGATTCATCTGAGGGTTTTCCATAAGTGAGGAGCACAGTTGGCTTTGAACCCAGAGCCTCTGACTAAAACTCTCCCATTCTTTCCATGATGCTGCCTGTCTCCTGGAGTCAGGCTAGGCTTACCTCTTACAGAGCCTTAAACCATGCCTGTCTCTCAGTAATTGGCCGGGACAGCAGAGAAGTCCCCAACCAGCATTGCTGTCTATTGATTTTGCAGAATAGCCCGGCACATATCCTTTTTCACGGTGCTCAGAAAAGGTCAACTCATGGTAGGACACCTGTCTGCCTGGAAACAGAAAAGCTCAAATTTCAGCCCCGGGAGGGAGAAGAACAACACGAGAGGTAGTGATGAGGTCATTACTGCTGATTTGCATCACAGAAAAGTTGGCACCCATATTGCCATGTGCTACAGGTGGAGCTGATTGGGAGCGCAGGGCTGTCCCTGAACCTGTGCCCTCTCGGAAAGCCAGGTGAACTGCACACCTGGTTGTAAAGGGGCTAATTGGTGTGGAGCCTTGGGGCAGTGAACCCCAGGACCATCAGGAAATGGTGGTAGGCTCTGAGCCACAAACTCTCTTGTAGCCTCAGAGATAAGGGCTATGATTCAATCACTTCTCACTGGAGAAGATTACAGGGAATCCCCTTGAATCTAATCTCCGGCTAGGATGAGATGAACACCTTCAACACGTGGAAAATATTCAATGACGTCTCCTTTCCAAGGAGGAAAAGCCCTCTCAAACTCCAAGCAATAATTTCATCCAAGGCAAAGACAGCAGTGGCCTCACCTAGGAGGAAAATCTGTGCTCCCACCTGATCATAACCCTGGTGGCCAGAGTTCTTTTGTTTTCCAAGTTATGCCATTAAGCCTAGAAGTTATTTTTCTGTTTTTCTCCCTAATCTCATGCTGCCGGCCTCTCCTTAACTTTAGCAACAACCTAGTTCATCACTTAGTTACTCCCTTTGACCCTGCATCAGTGAATAAAAAGAAAATGCTCATGTTGAAAGTAGATTATAAATGGAAAATCCCTTCCATGTATATTTTTGGTCTATTTGTTCGTGAAAATGATAAATATTTCATGCCAAGTTAGCTCAAGTTTTTGAAATTTTCTGAAATTCATAGGTCCTTAATTATGTAGCCATACTGACTCAAATAGCTTTGGCTGGCCCTTTAACCCTCTCCAAACACTGTGTCAAGAGCCAGAAATATTTCATAAACTCTGAGTAGATTGCTTTTCTTCAGAATTAACCACTGATCAACTCTTACCCTGGAGGAGGTGAGTTGGCTGCTACTAACTTCTACATGAATGAGCCCAGGAAATTCTTCTAGGAGGGGCCTCAGGGATGATTGTAACAGCTAATATTTATTGAGTAATCTACAGGCATTATGCCTTTTAATCACCCCCCATGGTTTCCGCAAGTATAATTGATTGCCCCTCTCCATTTAAACATGGGGAACCCGAGGCTGTGCAAGTGTAAGTCGTTTCCCCAACATCACACAGATATTCCAAATCCTGAGCAGGTGTTTATAACCAGTATGATAAGCAAGTCATGCTCAGCACCATATTTCTATTCACCTTTTGACACCAGAGAGGGCGGGACACAGCAAAGCTAAGAAAGAGTCAAAAGCTTGTCTTCCAGACTCTAGCGTTCTCCTCCGCAGGGCCGCCGCCACTGCAATCTCCAACTCGCTCCTTCAGATTTCACTTCCTGCGAAAACTAATTAAATAGTGTATGGTTTCTAGTGTCACATGTTTCCTCTTCTGAGCTCTGAGCTGGAGGAGAATGAAGCCTGATCCACGACTCATCCCACCTACCAGCCTGAGAGCTGGAGCATGGAGGTTTCTACAGAAGCATGTGCTGCCTTAGTGAAGCTGTGTGCCCTGCTGGCTGGCTTACACTCCCACTTCCTGGTTCCTGCAGACTTCTCTGCTTCCCCTACTGACCTTCTTGCATCAAAATTGATGATGGCTCCCCCTCCACCTGACTGCATGACATTGAGGTCAAGTACATCAGTGAGGCAGGAACTGTGTCTGCTGAAGCTCTTTATTCCCAAAGCCCAGCCACCTGCTGGCAGGTATCAGGCCCTGGGGAGGGTATTGTTGAAGAGCGCTTTCCTGTCCCAAAGGAAATGGAGTGATAATAGCACAGCACCGCTTTGCTTCAACTGTGTTCTATGATTTATGAAGCATATGCATGTGCCAAATAAGTTTTAACAAAGTAGGATACTCATAAATTTATAAACGCATAGAGTAACTTTTCTCTGCCTCCCTCTCAGATTCTCCCAGCATCTATGTATTACTTTACACTGAGGGAACTGAGACCTGGAAATGCTGTCACCTGCACAAAGTAGAAAGTGGTAGATTGGGGATCTTCCCCAGGCCCAACTCCCCAAATTGTGCTTTTCTTCACTGTGCCACTCAGCATTCAAGGATGATTCCCATTTTTCAGATAAAAGAGGTTAGAGACAGCAGACTTGCTAGAAAGATATTTACATTTTTAAAGGGTAGTTTGGTATCGAGAGGAAATGCTTAACACAAATAAAAGACTTGCCTGCGGTGGACTTCAGGTAAAGGGATACTTTGGAAGAATAGGAGCTCAAATTTCATCCCCCACGATGGGTTCAGAGATAAAATCATACTTGGTGGTGAGAAAAAAAGATGGCGGAGAGTGAGTTTGAGTGCCAGTCAGTATATTTTTGTTCAAACCTCAGCCTACAAATGCAGTGTAGGGAAATCCTGGCTCATGGCTGTGCACTGGAGAACTCGGCTGGGCATGCAGTGCAGCATGGACATGTGTCACCTCACTGCAGAAGCGACACACCACTGCCCGAACAGGGAGCCCAGAGCAACGGTAGACTCCCCGGCAGGCAGGGTGTAGGCACCAAGATACAAAATCCCTACCACAGCATTAGCACTAACGCATGTGAGTGCTTCCAGGCAAGGAAGCCATGACTTTCCACCCAGGGAAGAGGAGCTTTGATGCGACAGAAGGAGCCCACCTGACGGGCGCTCAGGAAGTGAGGTGGGTTTCTGTCGGGCAGAGGTACCTGCAGTGCTTCCCCCGAGGGAAGTGGCCTGCTCTCTGAGGTACGTTTCCCCGGGGCCCTGGGACGGTCACACAGAGGTAGCTCGGTAGAGAACTGTCACAGAACAGTGATCTAACTCAGCGATCTTCAACACTGTTCTTCTCATGGCTCACATGAACTAATTATGTAAATTCTGTGGCACACCAAAAAAAATATTTTTTTGCCAGTCTGACCAAAACCATGTACAATTTTGATTCACTCACACCAGATGGCTATTATTGTGTTGGTTGTTGTCATTTTTTTAATCTGACACTCTGAAGGAGAAGAGGTCAGTGCCCCTGACTAAATAGTCAAGTATTACGTGTTTTAAAAATTCTAGCACACTGGTTGAAAATCATTTATCTAACTTACATGTAAGTTGTGTTTTAAAAATCCCCCTAAAATGCATAGAATATTGAAACCAAAAGGGCTCATCGATAATCTCTAAGCCAGGGGCTTGGCCGCTGGGTTTAAAAGGCTCCTCGGAGGTGATTTCAGGGCTGCCATGGGGAGGTGGGGAAGCTTGACCTCATTTCAGCTAAAACACCTCTACTTTTATCTGTGTTGCACACGGAACTTTCTCATGAAGTGTCACTTACTAAAAGAGTTCTGTAACATCAAAAAAGAAAGTTTTGTAAATTGGTGACCTAGTTTAACTGCCTTTATTTTGAGACCTACAGAAAGGAAAAGTCTCAGATTTCTTGCTAGTTGGCAACAGGGTCAGGATTGACCCTAGGTGTTTTGACTCTTGCTCTTAGAAGCCAGAGACAATATAAAAAGTGTCAGAGTTAATAAATTGTTTAAAAAGGAAACATTAACAGAGTTTTATCCTTTGGATAGCTTTGGCACGTATCGAGTGCTCTGTATTAGTTACCTGCTGCTGTATAACAAAATACCACAAAACGCAGTGGCTTCAGACAATACGCATTGACTGTGTTACAGTTACTGCAGGTGAGGATCCCAAGCACAGCTCAGATGGCTTCTCTACCTCATGGTCTCTCATGAGGCTACAATCACAGGATTGGCCAGGACTGAGGTCTTATCTGAAGGTTCAAGTGAGGAATGATTAGCTTCCAAGCTCACTCATATGCCTGTTTGCCGGATTCAGTTCCTTCAGGGCTGTTAGACTGAGGGCCTCAATTCCTTGCTGGCTGTGGGCCAAGACCACACTCACTTCCTTCCACATGGGCCTCTCCCCCACCAGCACTTGCTTTATGAAAGCCAGCAAGAGAACAAGAGGGCCTGCAAGCAAGACAGGCATCACAATCTTGTATAGTCTAGTAGTGCAAGTGACATGCCATCACCTTAGACCATCCCACACTCAAGGAGACAGAATTACAGGAATGTGCAAAGAAGGAAGCTTATCATTGGGAACCATCTCAGAGTTTGCCTGCCACTGCTTCCAATGCTCCAATGTCACTGTTTTCTGTCAACTTATCCATGTCAAATTCATCCAACACACCTGCACTTCTGTTGTAAGCAATCAATAATATGGCAGCCACTAAGGAAGACGGTGTCTTACTTAATCTTCCCATCCATTTACAAGGGAAAGCCAGGTGTTTTGTATTAAATGGTATTGTTCATTAGGGAACCATGATTCCTCTTGAATATCACCCCAGGGCACAATCTTCCAAGGCAAGGACTTCAAATGTATTGCATTCAAAGGCATGCAAAGTGACCAAAGCTGAAACTGATCCATTGTCCTTCTCTCTAATCTATTCCTCTCTCAGAAGATATAATGAAGACTGAAATCTAGGATTAACTCTGTCTTCCTTTCCACATTTTTTAGTAACCTACCATATACCAAATCTTGTGGACTCTTCCATCTTGACAACTAAATCACCCTGTTCAGGCTCTGGTGTCTCAGAGATAGACCACTGCAACTGTTTCCCCACTGACCCCCATCCACCAGCCTTAGGTTGTAGAAGTCACATTCCTCCTGAACCTAAAGATTTTCCAATGGTTCTCTTCTGGCCACAGGAAAAATTCAAATTCTTAGTCTGTTATTCAGTGTTTCCCATGATCTGGCTCCTGGTCTCCAAACAGACCTGTATTCAGCTATAATTCATGCTCTCCATCCCAACCAACCATTTCATGGTTTGTGTGCCCTCCCAAGAGCTACTCCCTCTTTCCTAGAATGCCCTCCCCTATGCTTTTCACCTACTCACAATCTCCTTTCAAAATTCAACTCAGAATTCACCTTCTCCGGGTAGGTGAGATGACCCCTTCCTGTCACCCCATTCCACTCCAGGTACTTCTCTATCATTACTATGTCATACTGGAATTGCCTGTTCACTCATAAGTTAACACCCCCTGCCAATGATGTTCTTGGAATGAGAATTCTGTATCCATTTTCTCTGTAATTGAGTATAACCGGAATAAAATTAATTTTCAACCACAGACAGCAGTCCTTGCTCTTTCCCAGATTTGGACTTCCCCTTCCTCACCAGAGTTTGTTCAGAAAGCCCAGACCTTGGGGTTGTTTTCATGCTTGCTCTGGCCTCCGAGCTCTCAACTGTGCAGAGTGATGTCACAAAACGTGACAGGAGGAAGCCAGCACAGTCTGCGGACAGGAAACCATCTCAGGACACAAACTTCAAGGAATGTCTTTGTTTTCAGAGGTGACCCCCAGAATCAAAGCAAGCACTGCTTGGGAGTTTGAAAAACCAGTACCAAGGACAGAGGAGGCCTGTCCGGGGATTTGAGGCTGAGTCACAAGAGATAGAAAAATCTGGACTTTATAAGATGAATCCGTCTACAACTAGTGGAAGGAAGGAAAGGGCTCAAGAAAGGAATGCAGACAAAGATATTCCTATATTAGGACACGGAGAAATTAACAGCCCAGAGGAAGGATTGGATAATAAATAAAAGTATGGCTTTAGTATTAGAAAGTTCTGGGTTCCAGAGCTTGTTGTCTGCTTGTTATCTGATCTGGGCCAAGTTACTTAACTTCTCTAGTAAGTCTCATTTTTCTCGTCTGTATGAAAGGAAAAATAGTAGCACCTACTTCTTAAGGTTATTATGAGTATTAAGGAATGTAGTGCAAGTGCATTGCTCAGCACAGAAGCTGGCACTCAACATAAATGTTGAATCACCATTGCTGTTACCAGTTGTTGAAATGGTTCTTGGTAATAAAACTCCATCAAACAAGCAGTTCCCAAAAGCACATCCTGTGGAGCAGTACTCTCAGGAGATGCACCTTAAAACGTGTTCTGTGACCAAAAGAACTTGAGGAATGCTTGACATTGTGTCCTGTTCTGGAAATTCACAGTTCCTATGTCCATTCAATATGTTCCTATGTTCTAAGGGCTGGAGATACAGTAGAAAACAAGGTATGTAAGCTCTTTGGATTCATGGAGCTTACGTTATGGTAGAAGGTAGACAATGAAAAGAAATCAAAGTCATAGTAGAGTTTCAGGTAGATATTTGCTAAGAAGAAATATAAAATACAGTAAGGGAATGGGCAATGACTGGTGGTGTGGTGGCCCTCTTTGGCACAGGGTGGCACATGGAGGTGTCACTTGAGCAGAGATCTGAGTGAAATGAGGAAATGAGCTTTGTTGCCTACAGTGGCTAGGAATTAGGATTTTATCCTGTGTGATTAGAAGTCAATGGGAGATTTGGGGTAGAAGAATTCATGGTCCGAGAAATCCTGCAGCAGTTAATCTATTTGGCTTTGTTTTACCCAGTATCCCCTAACTTTTTTGGCTGTAAATAACCTTTCCCACAGGACATCTACCTAACAACGTCTTGGGATATAGTCTGGTAAATTCTGCACCAGAGCACAAGGCTTTGTAGATTTTGAGAGGACTGTAAATTTGCTCTCCCTAATCTAGACCTACAGTAATAAGCCAAACAAACCTAATGGGCCAAAATAGGCATGCCCAGAGCAGGAAAACCCAGCTCTGGAGGAAGAGACAAGCAGTCTGTCACCCTAATTAACATCACTTTTTGGCTAAGATTATCAATGAGAACAGCCAGGCTTCGGCAGACTCTGGAACCCCATCTCAGGCCAAAAGAAACTTGCCAACATCTTCCTAGAAGCTAATAAGCACTTGCAAACAGTACACCTTGGCTGAAGCCTTCTCCAAAGGGGAAGTGTATAAAACGTGAGCTCCTGCCAGAGCCTCTGGGAGGAAGACAGAGGTCAAACATTTCAGTGCTTACATGTGGACAGCCACCAGATTGCTGCTGATGGTGTAAGGAATGGAAGGTGAAGGGGTCTGCCGGGGCTCAACATTTTACCAAGTTGATTTAAGTTTTCATCTTATATAAGCTGCAGGAAGTTGCTTGATGAGTCAACCTAGTGTAGTAGTTAAAAGTCCAAAAGCTGGCTCTGCCTCTTAGGCCAGGAGCCGATCCTTCCTAAGTATCAATTTAACTTCTAATTAGGCATAATAATACCTATCTCACCAGATTTCCATGACAAATGACCAGATAAATGATGGCATATATAACAAAAACATCTAGCATAAGTCTTGGCACAAAACAGGTGCATAGTAGGCTCTAACAAAAGGTCACTGTCATTTTTGTCTAGTTCAATCTATATTTGGTTTTATACTATATACACGTTGTCATTTATTAACTACTGTATTCCAGCAAGGGTTGCCATAAAATGTGTAGTGGCCTAGTTTTGTAAATAAAGTTTTATTCGAACACAGCCTTGCTCATTCACTTATGTCGTGACTATGGTTACTTCCTCTACAATAGGAAAGTTGAGTTGTGACAGAGACCATCTCACTGAAATCTAATATGTGCTATCTGGTCACTTAAAAAAAGGTCACTTACTCCTGCCAGTCAGTGTACTGAATTTGGATACATAATTTTCAATCACCAGGACCTAGCAAGTTGGGTATTATTATACTTGTACATATAAAGAGATTGAAATAGAAATGCTCATCTAGTAAGTCCTCCTCCCCAAACATGCCAAACTATATACCTGAAGGAAGCATAAAGGAATGCTAGAAGCATTGTTCATCTGTATGATTCATCCCTCTTGGCCCCTCACTATCTCTCTCAGGCCAAATTTATTGATTTTCTGCCATATGCTAAATTGAATGAAATTGTCTTCATTCTCACTTTCCTTACTCATTTGTTCATCTGTTCTTCTTTTTAATAGTTTATTTTTATTGTGTTTTTATTACCATTTATCCCCCTTATACTCTCTCCCACTTCCATCCACCTTTCTTGCTTCTGCGGTCACCACACTGTTGTCTGTGTCCATGAGTTCTTTTTCTTTTTTGCTCAATCCTTCCAACCCCGCCCCACCCCCAAGAGCTGTCAGTCTCTCTGTCTATGAGTCTGTCTATATGTTGCTTGTTAGTTCAGTTTGTTCATTAGATTCCACATATGAGTGAGATCATATGGTATTTGTCTTTCTCTGACTGGCTTATTTCACTTAGTATAATGTTCTCTAGTTCCTTGCATGCTGTTACAAAGAGTAAAACGTTCTTCTTTTTTATGGCTGAGTAGTATTCCATTGTGTAAATGTGCCTTAGTTGTTTTATCCACTCATGTACTGATGGACACTTAGGCTACTTCCAAATTTTGGCTACTATAAATAATGCTGCAGTGAATATACAGTGCATATATTCTTTTGAATTAGTGCTTCGGGTTTCTTTGGATATATTCACAGAAGTGCTGGGTCATAAGGCAGCTCCATTCTTAATTTTTTTAGGTAACTTCATACTGATTTCCACAGTGGCTGCACCAATCTGCATCCCCACCAACAGTGCAAAAGGGTTCTCAACATCCTTACTAGCACTTGTTTTTTGTTGATTTATTGATGATAGCCATTCTGACAGGTATGAGGTGGTATCTCATTATGGTTTAATTTGCATTTCTCTGATGATTAGTGACATTGAGCATCTTTTCACATGTCTAGTGGCCATCTGTATGTCCTCTTTGGAGAAGTGTCTATTCAGGTCCTTTGTCCATTTTTCATCGAATTGTTTGTTTTTTTGTTGTTCAGTTTTATAAGTTTTTTTAATAAATTTTAGATGTTAACCCTTATCAGATGTATCAGCAAATGCGTTCTCCCATTCAGTGGGGTTTTTTTGTTTTGTTGATGGTTTCCCTTGTAGTGCAAAAAATTTTTAGTTTGATGTAGTCCCATTTGTTTATTTTTTCTTTTCTCATTCCCTGAAGAGATATATAAGAAAAAAGCTTGCTACAAGCAATATCTGAGATTTTAATGCCTATGTTTTTTTTCTGGGATTTTTATGGTTTCAGGTCTAACATTTAAGTCTTTAATCAATTTTGAATTTATTCTTGTGTGAGGCATAAGAAGGCGGTCTAGTTTCATTTTTCTACACGTATCTGTCCAATATTCCCAACACTGTTTATTGAATAAACTGCCTTTAGCCCATCGTATGTGCTTGCCTCCTCTGTCAAATATTAATTGACTATAAAGGTGTGGATTTATTTCTGGGGTTTCTATTCTGTTCCATTGATTTTTGTGTCTGTTTTTATGTCAGTACCTTACTGTTTTGATTACTATGACCTTATAGCAGGGGTGTCAAACTCATTTTCACCGGGGGCCACATCAGCTTTGTGCTTGCCTTCAAAGGGCTGAAATAATTTTAGGACTATATAAATGTAACTACACCTTAACTGTTAAGGAGTTAACATTTCATTTGGCCCTTTGAAGGTAACTGTGAGGCTAATGTGGCCTCTGGTGAAAATGAGTTTGATTCCCCTGCTTTATAGTATAGTTTGATATTAGGTAGCATGATTCTTCCAACTTTGTTCTTCATCAAGATTGCCATTGCTATTTAGGGTCCTTTATGGTTCCACATAAATTTTTGGAATATTTGGTCTAATTCTGTGAAATATATCATTGGTATATTGATAGGAATTACATTAAATCTACAGACTGCTTTGAGTAGTATGGACATTTTAATTATATTAATTCTCCCTATCCATGTTCTATGCTTCTACTTATTTGTATCTTCTTCAGTTTCTGTCTTCAGTGTCCTGTAATTTTCCAATTACATGTCTTCTACATTCTCGGTTGAACTTATTCCCAGGTATTTTATACTTTTTGAAGCAAATGTGAATGGGATTGTTTTCTTAATTTCCCTTTCTGATAGGTCATTATTGGCATATAAAAATGCAAGTGATTTCTGGATATTAACTCTGTATCCTGCTACTTTACTGAATTTATTTATCTGTTCTAGTGGTTACTTGGTGGAGTCTTTAGGGTTCTCTATGTACAGTATCGTGTCATCTGCAAAAATGACAGTTTTCCGCCCTGGCTGGTGTAGCTCAGTGGATTGAGCACAGGCTGGGAACCAGATGGTCCTGGTTCGATTCCCAGTCAGGGCACATGCCTGGGTTGCGGGCCGGGTTCCCTGTGAGGGCCATGTGAGAGGCAACCATACATTGCTGTTTCTCTCCCTCTCTGTCTCCCTCCCTTCCCCTCTCTCTAAAAAAATAAATAAATACAATCTTTAAAAGAAATGACAGTTTTCCTTCTTCCTTTCCAATTTGGATGCCTTTTGTTTCTACTCTGATTGCTTTGGCTAGGACTTCCAGTGCTGTGTTGACTAAGAGAAGTCAAAGTGGACAACCCTGCCTTGTTCCTAATCTTAAGGGGAACACTCGTAGTTTTTGCCCACTGAGTATGATGCTGGCAGTGGGTGTGTCATAAATGGACTTTATTACATTTAGGTATATTCCCTCTATTTCCACTTTTCTGAGTTCTTATCATAAATGGGTGCTGTCTATGTCCCATTGAAGTCTATGGTGTGTTAAAATCCCCTACTATGAGTATATTTCTGTCAATCTCTCCCTTTATGTCCATCAAGATTTGTTTTACAAATTTAGGTGCTCCTATGTTGGGTGCATAAATATTTACTAGTGTTATATCCTTCTGTTAGATTGTTCCCTTTATCATTATATAGTATCCTTCTTTGTCCCTTACTATAGCCTTGGTTTTAAAGTCTATTTTGTTGGATATAAGTATTTCTACCCCAGCTTTTTTTCCTTTCCATTTGCATGAAATATCTTTTTCCATCCCTTTACTTTCAGTCTGTGAGTATCTTTCATTCTGAGGAGGGTATCTTGAAGAAACATATATATGGATCTTATTTTCTTATCCATTAGGCTACTTTATGTCTTTTAATTGGAGCCTTTAAGCCTTTTACATATAAAGTGATTATTGATAGATATGTATTTATTGCCATTTTATTTTTTAACTGTTTTTCTGTTTCTCCTTCTCCTTCTTCCAAGCTCTTTAACATTTGTTGCAATACTGGTTTGGTGATAACAAACTCCTTTAGCTTTTCATTGTCTGGGAAGCTCTTTACTTCTCCTTCCACTTTAAAAGATTGCTGGGTAAAGTAGCCTTAGTTTGTAGGGCCTTGCTTTTCATCACCTTGAATATTGCATGCCAATCACTTCTGGCTTAAAATGTTTCTGTATAGACATCAGATGACAGTCTTATGGGAGTTCCCTTGTAGGTAACTAACTGCTTTTCTGTTATGGCTTTTAAGATTTTGTCTTTGTGTTTAGGCTTTGCCTTTTTAATTATGATGTGTCTTGGTGTGGGCCTCTTTGAGTCCATCTTTTTTGGTCTCTGTGCTTCCTGGACTTGTGTGTTTATTTACTTCACCAGACAAGAGAAGTTTTCAATCATTATTTCTACAAATTGGTTCTCAATCCCTTGCTCTCTCTCTTCTCCTTCTGGTATCCCTATGATCTATTTATGATGCAAATGTTGTTACACTTCATGTTATCCCAAAGGTCCCTTAAACTATTCTCATTTTTTTTAATTCATTTTTCTTTTTGCTGCTCTGATTGGGTGTTTTTTCTGCCTTGTCTTCCAAACTGCACTCGATTCTCTGCTTCATCTGACCCATAATTTATTCCTTCCCATGTATTTTTTCAGATATTGCATTCTTTATTTGCCTGATCCTTTTTATGGTTTTCATATCTTTTTTTTATGCTATGGAGCATCCTTATAATCATAATTTTGAACTCTATATCTGATCATTACTTGCCTCCATTTCACTTAGCTCTTCTTCCAGAGAATTTTCTTATTCTTGCATTTGGGGCCTATATATTTGTCTTCCCAATTTGGCTGCCTCTTTGTGTTTGTTTCTATGTATTGGGAAGATCTGCAAAGACTCTGGTTCAGACCTATGTCAGACACTGCCTGTAACTGGCCCTGGGAAACTTGTAACTATTAGCAACCCATAGCTTGTGGCTCCCTCTGCTTGGTTAGGGTGCATGCTTAAAGAACTAAGCTATGCACCAAGGCTGTCTTTTGCCTGTACCAGGCCTAATGGAGGTTCAGCTAAAGTCTGAAAACTCCCATAGATCTACCTCTGCTTGCAGATTGTCTGGTAGGCTTTGCCACTAAAAAAAGGCTCTGGCTATACCTCTCAAGAGGGCTTAAGCATCACAGGGTTGGATGAGAGGGATTCCTGAGGGTCAGGCTATTGCTGCCCCCCAGGCTGATGCAGCATGGAGGGGAATGCTGTGCCCAAGAAAGATGTCTTCTGCAGTATGGGGAATGACTCTGCACAGGGATCCTGGCCACTGACCCTTCAGCTCTCTCCCCTGAGCCACTAACCCTAGACTTTCCCCACGTGGCTCTGTTTCACCCTGCCCTCCCTCCACTGGAGCCCAGAGGAGTGACTGCAAACACAATTTTGTGCATTGATTCTTTAAAAGGGTGTCTGCCTCTCTAGCCATCTCTCCCTGGTGGACAGAAACCCTGCTGTTTTTCACAGTCAGATGTTTTGTGGGTTCCTTTCCCCATTCTTGTGCTTCATGCTGGGGATCCTGGCTTGGTGTTTAGACCCCACATTTCTTGGGGATAAACCCCCAAGGCTGCTGAAATATACCTCTGGAACTTCAGCTGCCACCCATGGGAGCCCAGCCAGCCCTCTCATGCTTCTGCACTCCCTACCAGTCCTAATGTGGTGTGTGGTTTCTTCTGTAAGTCCTTGGTTGTAAGGCTTCTCTCCAGCTAGTCTTCTGCAGGTTATTCAGGATGATTTTTCTATTTAGTTCTAATTCCTGTTTGTTCCTAGAAGGAGGTTAGTGTAGCTTCCACCTACTCTACTGCCATCTTGGATCTTGTTTATTTATTCTTATAAATCTATTCTTTCAAAAATAAAACTTGTAATGTCTAGCCCCTTGGAAATGCTATCATGCCTTGACTAATTTTTTGGGAGCCATAGGTGTTTTTGCAGATAGTATATAGAACATAGATAGTACATGATAGTACATAGTACATAGATAGTATATGAGGACTAATTTTCTTGGAAGAAGAGATGGTTAAGCTCCCCTGTCTGCTACTTCTTACTTTATTTTTCTCTCCAGGCCAGATGCAAGGAGATTTAGCTATTTCCAGCACTTTAAAGATTTGCCCAGACATTTAGTACATTTGGCTTTGTGCCTCCCCTCAAGTTACAAATGTAAATAAAATAGTCATCTATTGCACCTCAGCTCCCCAACACTATTCTTCCAAGAGGTCTCATTTGAGGAATCTAACAACTCTACAAACATCAATGATGTTGTGTTTCCCTCTGATATTTATTGTGTAAATGTTAGTTCTTTAAATTGAACAATGAATTTTGCTTCATAAGTTTGGTATCCCAACCAAATGGCATTTGTAAAGGATCAGGCACAGGATAAAGGTTAAACTGTTTACCTCAATCTTAGTTTAAATTGCTAGAGAGCCTCTGTCCTGAAGCTTCGCCCTTAGCCACAGACCACTCAGAGGTATATCATCACGCCTGTCTAATATACAGGGTAGAGCAAAAGTAGGTTTACCATTATAAGTATTCAAAACACAGTTTATTTTTATATTACTATATATTAATTATTGTATTGTTTTCTGTATGAACAACTATAAACCTACTTTCACCCCACCCTGTACTAGGAGATGAAAAGAGAAAGAATCTAGGAATTGTTCTCCATTGTGTGTTAGCAAACCTACTCCTGCAACATACTTCAGACACAAAATAACCAAGTAAGTCTGGGAAACACTCTATAAATTCCCCCTTTCTTGGATATTTCCAATGAACACAAACACTTTAAGATCCTATAAAACCCCGAAAGCTGTGTAATTTGTTTGGTTTCAAAGAGTATTTGGTTTTAAAATAGGAGTTGCCAAGAATGTTTAATTAGGAAATTTTTTTCCCTTGCATTAATACCTGTCAGCAGGTTGTAGATTACACTTTAGAAAATGCCACTTAAACAGCTAAATTAAATCAAAGTCAAGAGTTAGAAATATCTCTGTATTTCAGGCGTATATGCAGCTCTTCCTGCTCTCTTTACAAGTCATAATGGTCTTTCATGGCTAATATTTATTCTGGACTCTGACCACTGGGTCCTTTTGAAGTTAGTCCTCACTTGGTCACACAAAACCACCCTTTAACATCATTAAAGGACAGCAGCAAGGCTGAAGGATAGAAATGGGGTCTCTGACTCATGAGTCAGTCCACCTGAGTTAAATTCCTGCTCCCCCTTTCCAGACATATGACTTTGAGCTGTGTGAGCCTCAGGTTCCTGATCTGTAAACTGGGAAAATGAAGGAAACTCCCTCAAAGGTCTTGGAGAGGATTCAATGAGATAATTCACATTAGATCCAAAAAGCAGTTCCTGGCACAGGTGTGTTCCATCAACGTTAGTTATTACTGTAGCATTCAAATAGTCTCATTTTGAGAAAGAAAAAAGTAGATGATGAAAGTATGTCTGCCTTGCCTGGGATCACACAAATCAATTGCTGGAGTTGTCTTAGTTTTCCCAGAATGTTCAGTTTCCTGCTTCCAGTCTTAGAGGCATATTTTCATTTCAGGAGTCAACTTTTATCAAAAGGCATCAAACTTTATTGAACTTGACTCATACAGGCCTTTATAATTGTCAATGACTCCATCTGGCTCCCTCTGACAGAGGCCTCAGTCAGGCAGCATTCCATTCATTGAAATATCAGCACATTGAGATGGAAAAGACTGCCAAAGCTATCTTTTGTTATGCCAAATATTTGGCACATACATCAACACTCCCCCTTCTGTACCCATGGCAGACATTGCTAATCCATCACAGCATTTTCCCCACGGGAGTCCAAACATGGACAAAAGCTTTCTCAACACAGCTCTAGGAGCCTCATCAGCTAACTGAAGTTGGCCCATGAACTAAAACCTAATTGCATCCCAAATCAATATAACCTCTTAACCAATACATATTATTGGTTAAACAATATTATTGTTTATTTTAAAATATATATTCAATGTTGTAAAATGTATATTCAATCGAATATATATTGAATATATATTTTATATTCTATGTTGAATATAAATTCAATGTTCCTCATGGGAAAGGACAAGAAAGGAAAAGAGAGGAAAGGAAGGTAGACACTAACCTTTAGTTAGCATGTATTATTAATATTCGAGGCTTTTATAATCCATTATCCCATTCACTGTCTCCAACAACCCTGGAGAGATCTCTATATTACAGGTGAAGAAGCCAATAGTTCAGGAAAGTTATAGGACTTTGTCCAAGGCAGGTAAACAGAATTTCATCTCATGTCTTCCTGACTATAAAAGCTATGTTCTTTTCTCTCCATCACAGTGCCTCTTTATGGCTTTTCAAAGTCTTTTCAGGACTACATCTTTGGCATTGGGTGGCTGACAACAGCTTAAAAAGCCATGTGTCACAGAGCCATTTTCAGAAAATCTCTAGCATTATGGGTCCCTTTAACCTGTCCTGCCAAGATAAATCTGTTTAGTTTCTTAGGCTTAGCTGAAGAGCTCAAGAACCCATTTTCCAATACTTGTGAAAGAACTGACTAGATTTCTTACAGTTCTGGATAAAGGCCAAAACAGAGGAGGCCATTGTTCCATTGGGAAATGAAGTAAAATCTATTTTTGAAATATTTTTCCAGAATAATTCAGGAACCTATATTGATGCCACTTGGTCAGACCACTTTTTATTTTCTTTTCTGTCTAGGCAAGAAATAGACGAGGAAAAGCAAGTGTTCTGCAGAATTTTTATTTCAAAAATTAGAACCAGACCATACCAGGGCAGTTTTGTGGTCTGAATGTATCAATGGATCTAGTCATATTCCATCTGAGCTTTTCTAAGGTACACTAAACCACTAATATGAATCTCAGTATTGTGTCTGGATGGAATATTTCGTGGATTAAGATTTGTGGGCTTAATTTGGTTGGTAATGAAACTTCTTTTGGGGGGATAGGAGAGAGGAAGCCATGAATCAGTGCCAATGCTTAACCCAAACAACTAAGAAAGAAACATTCATTATCTGGTGGGTTTTGTACTTAGTATTGACCATTGGACTTGGGTCTAAAATAAAATCCAAAATTAGGTTGGGCAGAAATATTGCTAAATTAGCAATGGACTGTAGGTAATTAGAACCAAAGGGATGCTCGATTTTGAGCCACACATACTTGCTTATTTTATAGGAGAGTGGATGTGACTTGCCCAAGGTCACCTGAGTAATTGTCAGAACCATGACTCAGGGCTCAAGAACCCTTGGGATATTGACTAGAATTTCATGGTAAGGAGCCTGGTCTGTCTTGGCTACTTTTATAACCCCTATGTTTAGTGTGGTGTCTGGCACATAGCACATAGTCACCAGATTACCAAAGGAGTCAAAATGAACTAATCCCAAGCATTGGTCAGTTAGTTGATTGGAGCATCATCCCCAAAATAAAACTGAAATGTTGCAGGTGCAGTCCTCAGTCAGGCACCATACCTTAGTTATGAGTTAAATCCCCATTCAGGGAGCGTACAGGAGGCAACCAATCAATGTTCCTCTCTCATATCCATGTTCCTCTATCTATCTATCTATCTATCTATCTATCTATCTATCTATCTATCTATCTCTCCCTTTCTCCCTCCTTCCCTCCCTTCCTCTCTTTCTAAGAGCAACAAAAAACATGTCCTTGGGTAAATATTTAAAAAATGAACTAATTCCAGGAATGTGGCTATAATGAATTCCTTGATGTATCTTGCTTTAAAAGAGATCACAGAAGAACTAATTATTATTAAGGTCATCAGGAAAATAAGAGTATGTGTTCATTCATTAATTTTACAAATATGAGCACCTGCCATATATGAGTTAAAATCAAGAAATATGTTCAGGGACTTCCACCAAGATGGCGGCGTATGTGGACGCACTGTGCCACCGCTCACAACCAGAGAGTTTAAACAACAAACTCAATAGCGAAAAATAAACAACCAGAACGGACAGAATCGAACTGAAGGGAAGTCCGACACCCAGGAAGTTGGGGAGGACGTACATCCAGGCGGTAAGCGGGGCAGAACCGAGCAGAGGAGCGGAGTGAGAGGCAGTTTGCCGGAGGAACTCACCCCGCGAGCGCCTAAACAAAACACTACCCAGAGCAACGGGTGAACCTCGCAGGCCGGCGGCGTAACTGGAGAGGCCAGTGGGAACCAGCAGGGCCGAGACTGGCAGAAAAGGCAGTGGGGAACTGGGGAGCAGAGGGTGATAGGGAGCGGCGGTGAATGGCAGATGCCATTGCTCCCTCCCAGGCCCCGCCCCCAGAGGAAACATCACAAAAAAGTGACCCAGGTTGCCAGGCACCAACAAACACCTAAAACTCCAACAGGTGCACCGAGATAAAAAAAAGAATGAAAATGGCCAAGATGAAAGATCAGAACAAATTACAACTAACGGACGAAGAGATAGCCAAATTAACAGATGCCCAGTTTAAAACACTGGTAATCAGGATGCTCACAAAACTGGAAGAAATAGTTGAACGGATGAAGAATACAATAAAGATAATGGAGGAAGATTTACAGGGAACCAATAGGGAAAAAAAGGAAGCTGGGACTCAAACCAATGGGGTGGACCAGAAGGAAGAAACAAGAATTCAAAAAAATGAGGAGGGACTCAGGAACCTCAGAGACATTTGTAAACGACCCAACATCCGGATCATAGGCCTGCCAGAAGGACAAGAGGAACACCAAGAAATTGAACGTAGTTTTGAACAGATAATGAACGAGAACTTCCCAAATCTGGCAAAGGAAATAGGCTTCCTGGAAATCCAAGAAGCTCAGAGAACCCCAAAGAAGCAGGACCCAAAGAGGAACACACCAAGGCACATCATAATAACATTACCCAAGGTCAAGAATAAGGAAA
>PVJI01011667.1:5950-55119 GCA_004026765.1 Micronycteris hirsuta | reverse complement strand
TATGCATTAAGGTGTTAAAGTGGTTAATGTTAACAGGGTGGAAGAATGAGGGGGGATTTGTCCTCCATTCAAGGACATTTTTTCATTGTTTTTAGAGAGAGAGGAAGGGAAAAAGAGAAACATAGATTGGTTTCCTTCCAGATGTGCCCAGACCGGGGATCATATGTGCCTGCCCTGGGGATCATTTGCACCCAGACCAGGAATCAAGCCTGAGACTTAGGTATGTGCCCAACTGGGAATTGAACCCGCAACCTTTCAATTATGGGATGATGCTCCAACCAACTGAGCCACACCAGCCAGGGCTGGATATTTTTATTTCTCTTTGCCTTTTTAAAAATATATATTTTATTGATTATGCTATTGCAGTTGTCCCATTTTACCCCCTTTATTCCCCTTTGCACACCCCCTCCCACCTGCTTTCCCCCCCTTTAGTTCATGTCCATGGGTCATACATATAAGTTCCTTGGCTTCTACATTTCCTATACTATTCTTAACCTCCCCGTCTATTTACTACCTACCATTTATGCTTCTTATTGCCTGTACCTTTTCCCGCTCCCTGCTGATAACTCTCCATGTGATCTCCATTTCTGTGATTCTCTTTCTGTTCTAGTTGTTTGCTTAGGTCATTTTTGCTTTTGTTTTTCTTAGGTTCAGTTGTTAATAGTTGTGAGTTTGTTGTCGTTTTACTGTTCATATTTTTTATCTTCTTTTTCTTAGATAAGTCCCTTTAACATTTCATATAATAAGAGTTTGGTGGTGATGAACTCCTTTAACTTGACCTTATCTGGGAAGCACTTTATCTGCCCTTCCATTCTAAATGATAGCTTTGCTGGATAGAGTAATCTTGGATGTAGGTCCTTGCATTTCATGACTTTGAATATTTCATTCCAGCCCCCTCTTGCCTGCAAGGTTTCTTTTGAGAAATCAGCTGATAGGCTTATGGGAACTCCTTCGTAGGTAACTCTCTCCTTTTCTCTTGCTGCTTTTAAGATTCTCTCCTTCTCTTTAATCTTGGCTAATGTAATTATGATGTGCCTTGGTATGTGCTTCTTTGGGTCCAACTTCTTGGGATTCTCTGAGCTTTCTGGACTTCCTGGAAGTCTACTTCCTTTGCCAGATTAGGAAAGTTTGCTTCATTATTTGTTCAAATAAGTTTTGAATTTCTTGCTCTTCCTTTTCTCCTTCTGATTTAGATGTAGGAATGTTTAAAGGTGTCCTGGAGGTTCCTAAGCCTCTCCTCATTTTTTTTTAATTCTTGTTTCTTCATTCATTCTGGTCGAATGTTTCTTTCTTCCTTCTGCTCCAAACCATTGATTTGAGTCCTAGTTGCCTTCCCATTACTGTTGGTTCCCTGTACGTTTTCCTTTATTTCACTTGTAATAGCCTTCATTTTTTCATCTAATTTGTGAACATATTCAACCAATTCTGTGAGCTTCTTGATTACCAGTGTTTTGAACTGTGCATCTGATAGGTTGGCTATCTCTTTGTCGCTTAGTTGTATTTTTTCTGGAGCTTTGATCTGTTTTTTTATTTGGGCCATTTTTTTTTTTTTGTCTCGGTGCACTCGTTACATAGTGAGGGGCGGAGCCTTAGGTGTTCACCAGGGTGGGGTAACCACGTTATTGCATTGTGATGTTGTGTGTGGGGGAGGGGTACAAGAGGGGAACACTGTCACTTGCTTTGCTCTCTGCCAGCTTTCATTCACTTCCCCCACTATCCACAAGCAAAGTGGGCACTTCTGGTGCTGATTCCCAGGTGGGTGAGGTTGTGTATGTCTAGGACCCTGTGGGTCTCTCCAATGAACTCTCCTGTGAGGCTGGGAGTTTCTCCCACTGCCACTTCAACCCCTACAGGTGTTTTCAGTCAGAGGCTTTGAGGCTTTATTTCCTCACACTGGAGTCCTAGGTTGCATGGTGTTTCTCGCTCCCCAGTTGTTCCTCCTGGGTTATGTGCATGCAAATGTGGGACAACCAGTCCACCAGCTCCCGCCTTGCTGCAAGTCCTCTCCACCCCAGCTGCCCATCTCCACCCCTCCTACTGGTCTGGACGAATGTTTCTTCTTTAACTCCTTGGTTGTCGGACTTCTACACAGTTTGATTTTCTGGCAGTTCTGGTTTTGTGTTTTTAAATTTGTTGTACTTCTTTTGGTTGTGCTGGAGGCACAGTGTGTCTACCTACACCTCCATCTTAGCCAGAAGTCCTCTCTTTGTCTTTTTGGGCTTTTCTATAATGGGCATATATTACTTTTACAATAATGAAGAGCAAACAGTTTTAATAACAAAATAATAATAATAAGCATCTCATAAAGTTAATTTTTTTTAATCTGGAAGACTCATTTGCACTTAATGTTTTTAAAACTTAATTATACTGGCATTTTTTGACTTACCACGATGACTGAGAGATTGCTGGCATTTAGAAGGGGGGTCAATATACTGTGCATTCCCCACAAAGAAGAACCGTGGTATTGTACATAGATTCCCTTTCTTTTCATAATTTTCATTAATGCTATTACATATAAAATGTATCTAGAAATTAAGAAATCAATGACTTGCCACACAAATCCCTTTATAGAGAAACCTGTATAAATAACCTGAATTGAAGAAACTAGAGAAACACAAATGTGGGTACAGAGAGTTTATTTTTTAAAAAAACAAAACATTTAACTCTACTTCTTCCCAGCACTGTGCTGGGTGTCCTGGAAGGTGAAAAGATAAATAAAATGTGGCCCTTGCTCTTAAAAAACTTATGGTCTCTATGTAAAAGACTGAAAATGTCCAGTAGAAAGAAGAAAGGGCCATAAATAAGGTGTGTGTGTGTGGGGGGGGTATGACAGAGAGAAAAGACATCGAGATTAAAGGAACATTTGAGGGAAATAAACTTAGAGCAGTAAGAGTGACTCTGCTGAGAGAAAAGTCTCACAGAAATGACCCGGGGCATGGGCTCCTCAGCCCCTTCCAGGAAGCTGGCGGAGGGAAGTGAAAACTCAGCATGAAATCGGGGAAAGCCAGATCTCTGCGATGTCTGACTTGCCATGGCAAGGTTGGGTCAGGGTGCTTTGCACTACATGGCCCCTGGCTGGGAGCTCCCCGTGACGGCTGCTGAAACCCCAGAGGAGGCACTACCCTTTCACCCCCTGAGCAAACCAAGAAATCTCAGTCACCAAGTGTCTTGTGCCACCTTGAACCAAGTCCTAGTCACCCTGTGGTATCTGCAAAGTAGCACCAAACAAACCCCATTTCCCCCAGACCTTCTCAAAGCCTCTAAAAATCCCAGAATTAATTCAGTGCCTAGGGAATTTCTGGACTTTGAGACCTTGATTAATAGATTGACATATGAAGGCACCCAATAGACAGTGGTCCTACTTATCTGCCCATCTATCCATTTATTCATTCAATCAACAAACGTATACTAAGTACTCATGTGCCAATAAGAGGAGGACCGAATCTCTACCCTATAGGTGGGGACAGATGGGTAAACCAGTATGTACACTAAGGATTACACACAGCATGATAGGATAAGAAATGAGAATGAAGAAATAGAGAGCTGCATGGCCCAAAGGAAGGTAGAAGAGTCATTTCTACTTGAGACAGTCAAAAAAAACTTTACGAAAAAGAAGTAGTCTTCCCAAGATGAGTAGGCAGAAGATACAGGAAAGCTAACCTGAATGCTTTCCGTTTTCCCAAGTTTGATAGTCGTGGAGCTATTGATTCCAAGTGACTGAGACTCAACTTGACCCATGGAAGGAAGAAATGGGAATGTACTGAATCAAGTACCTGACGGGCTCACCTAGCCCGAGAGAAGTTCCAGGTGTCTTCATGTATTGCAGCAACTGCTATGGCTCAGTTTCTCCAACGACTGTCATAAGAGTCATACTTTGTTCTTTTTTTTAATTTTTTTTTATTCTTTCCATGCTGTTACAGACTGAATTGTGTTCCCCCAAAATTTATGTAGTGAATTCCTAATTCTCAGTGTCTCAGAATATGACTGTATTTGGGGATCAGAACCTTTAAAGAGGTCATTAAAGTTAAGTAAGGTAATGAGGTGGGCTTCTAATGGGGTTCAGAACTGAGGGTGCTCAAGGATCTAAGAAAAAACCCCACTGACCTGGTTTTGGGGATGGAGAAGCAGAGGACAGCCATTAAGATTTACTTTGCATTACTATGGCACTTGGCTAGCTTCATAGTTATGTTAAATAGCTGTGCTTGCCTGTGCTTGGGGCCAGGGAGATGGGTGTGACTTTAACCCATCCTGTAGCTGGGAGCTTACAGAGCATGTGTTAAACCTGGAGGTAGTTCCCTGGTTACAGCGTCTTGCAAGAAGCAGGGGACAGTTCACTCTGCATCATTGGCTGACACCTAGCTGGCCTGGGATGGGCAGCTGAATGAATGTAAGATACCAGAGAACTGGCAAGGTGTAATCCATTGTGGGAGGAGTCAGAAATGGGTCGCACCGGAAGCTCTGGACCAGGATTTGAACTAGGCATAGCAGCCATTCGCTCTCTTAGCCATGTGGGTTGAAAGGGTGCAGAAGGACACCCACAGGCCCACAATGAGGTCCACCATGAGGAGGTGCCACAAGGTTTTGGATTAAGAACTGGAGAACACAACAGCATAGATGGTGGTGCTGGGAACTGCAGGACCTGTCCAGCCAAGCACGAATTAAAGGGAGATGCCTGAGATGCTGAGCTGTGACCAAACTTCTGTTTTTTCCCCCTGAAAGGCAGTACCTCTGACTGGCATGTTCTGAAACTGGCCTGATTTGGCAAAAGAGAAGCAGGAGTGTGTGTGTGTTCATGGGCGTTTTAAAGGGAGTGGGACCTAATGGCAGAATTCTGCATTATTTTAAACCTGTGTAACTTTTAAATAAACAATTCCATTCCTTTTTACCAAACTCTGTCATTGGGAGTCTTGGCGGCAGGCTATCGGGCCCACACATCTGTTTCAGAATTGCATTGGCTGAGTTTCTGTAACAGGCTCTCATCCAATTGAACCGGTGTCCTCACAAGAAGAGAAAAAGACACCAGGGGTGACGTGCACAAGGAAAGACCACAGCAAGAAGGTGGCCATCTGCAAGCCATGAAGAGGTTTCAGGAGAAACCAAACTTGCTGACACCTTGATCTTGGACTTCCAGCCCCCCAAACTGTGAGAATATCCACTTCTGTTGATTAAGCCACCCAGTCTGTGGCATTTTGTTATGGTAGCCCCAGCAAATGAATACACATGCCTATCAAAGGTTTTACTTTCCATTATAAACACCAGACTTAATGTGTTTATAGACATTGAATGCCATCATATCTGGGTGCATTTGAAAGAGCAGCACATGGAGACAGGCCTGCCACCACTCTTCACTGACTCTGTATCCCAAACAACTTTTGTAACCCTTGGGAGCCTCAGGTGCCTGACCTGGCCAGTGGGCTGAACACATGACCTCAACACACTGATCTGTGGAGCAAAAGCAGGAGAAGCTGCTCCAGATCAGCAAGGCTCACAGATCGCTTCTTCAGGCACTAGAGTAGCTGCATCCTGCCAGTAGTTCCAAATGATGAGTGGGTACGGGCCTCTCTGCTCCACAGAGCACTTGGCAGCCGCCATCAGACTAGAAGGAGTCTTTGTTTTCCTCGCAGGCTTTCAAAAGGAGGAGATAATTTAGCCACTGTTAAAGGATATTAGGCTCCGTGGACAGGTCACTTAGAGACAGCTACATACTTGCTGGCAGAGCTGGCATTCCCTGGCACGAAAATGCCTAGTCAGCCTGCCATATGCCTGCATTACTGCGACTGCTCTGGGTGTGCTTTCCTTGTGGCCTCAGGCAGTGCATGCGGGTGTGGGTGTGGGTGTGGGAGAATCCGCTCACCACAGGGGCGGCTCTCCAGTCGCTCTGGCCCTGGGTATGGCTCCGTGAATCGGTTAGCCAAGGCCTCCCTCCTATAGGCGCTGGGCCTTTCGGGTTTAAATTGCCAAAATCAAAGATATGGGCACACAAAAAGAAATTGAAAAATATAAATATGTTAACCTCAAAAGCAATGCTAACAATATATTAATTTGATAGTTGCTTGCAATTTAACTCTGTTGAAATTAAAATACAAACAAATTATAAACTAAGTTTATTGTAGCTCTATTTTTTTTCTTTTAATGGTAAAAACTGTAGATGTATTATAACCAGATTTACAACATAGACATAAAAAGACGCGGGGCCCTAGCCGGATGGCTCAGTTGATTGGAGTGTCGTCCTGTGCACCAAAAGGTTGCGGGTTCAGTCTCTGGTCAGGGCACATGCCTAGTTTGTGGATTTGATCCTGGATCGGGACATGTGCAGGAGGCAGCTGATCGATGTTTCTCTCTCATATTGATGTTTCTCTCCCTCTCTCTTCCTCTCCCTATCCCTTCCTCTCTCTCTTTCTCTCTCTTTCCTTTCCTGTCTCTCTAAAAAATAATAATAAAACCAATAAATATATCCTCAGGTGAGGATTTAAAAAAATTGAGAAAATTTAGAAGGTTTTCTTAGAAATCTATTTACAAAATGATAGATAGATAAATAGATAGATAGACAATAAAATCCCAGACCAGAGTAACCTATCAAACTGAACTACCAAGAGAGAGAAAGGAAAACTAAAATTAATTGAATCTCTTATGTTTTCTAACCCTACGCTCAGTACTTTACACCTAGTGTCTTATTTAGGCCTCACAACAACTCAGTCAGGTTCTTACCTTCAAAAGAAAAATGAAACCTACACCAGAGACTAAATAATTTCTTCATGATCCTTCTATTTAAAGGGGATAGAACTGGAGTTCAAATCAATGTCTTTCATTTCAAGGTCTGTGGCTTCTTAAGATTTTTGAATAAATGGTCTATGGTTATTATGGTGAAAACAAAGACAACAAATTAACCTCAAGCTATTTGTGACCTCAATTAACCAAACATACATCACCAACTTAAATAACACTCTAAGACAGTGTTTCCCAGAAATACTGTATGTTAGCATAACAGTCTTTGTCAATGTCCCAAGTTTTGTTATGTTTTTTTTTTAATGGCTCTTTGGTCAAATAAGTTTTGGGAAATGCTACGTTTTACATCCTCTTCTTGGAGGTTCACAATGCTCACCACCTTATCAGAAGCTACGAGAAAGATTACTTTTTCTCCTGTGGTACTCCTGCCACTTTGGGAACTCCCGCTCTCAGGCAGCATCCAAACGGCAGGAATTCACACTCTCACCAGCGATGCTCTGCAGTCCAGGACGGAGGCAGTGCATAGTGGGTTCCGCTTTTGTGGAAAAGTAGAAGTCCAATGGCAGAAACGAACTGGACAGTTCTGTTGGCATTTAGGGATGCGTATGACAGCTGTGAACCAAGGGAATCGTGCAGAGTTCTGTGTTGGACCTGGAACTCTATCCAGACCCAGGAGTCTAGACAGGGTGCCAGCCCTGGAGGAGGAAGGCGCTGTCCAACAGCACTTCAGCATGGCTAAAGCAGAGACTTCCTTCTGAGAAACAGCTGGAGGAAGTGAGGTGTGGTGCGACAGTTAGAGCACAGGCAGCTTGGCGTGAAGGTCGGAAGAAACTGCAACTGACCGTATCACAGGGCTCCCAACAATACCCTGTAAGTGCCCAAGGCTGGACAGTTTTCAAAGTGCCCTGTCCTGCATCATCTCTCACACACACACTATCACAGCCGTGGACAACTAGGGAAGGCGGGAATGGGGGTAGTGAGGCTTTGCTATTGGTATCTCCTCCCCCAACCCCGTGAAGAAAGGAGTTTTGTAGGGAGAGACTATTTACCTTTGGTCACTACAGGAACATTCCAGAGTAAAGGATCAGTAAATAACTCATTATCTGATTATCTAATCCAGTTATTATTTCATTCACTACAGTACTGGGCAGCATCAGCACTTCACATATGAGGTGACCAAGATTCAGAGAGTTAAGTAAA
This sequence comes from Micronycteris hirsuta, assembly GCA_004026765.1. Taxonomy (NCBI): domain Eukaryota; kingdom Metazoa; phylum Chordata; class Mammalia; order Chiroptera; family Phyllostomidae; genus Micronycteris; species Micronycteris hirsuta. The sequence goes on along the minus strand of PVJI01011667.1, from coordinate 47,193 downwards.
GGTGTTTAGACTCTCGGGTAGTCTGAGCCAGGATCACATTGATGAGAAGAGTGAAGGCGAGCAGAGGAGTAACTTGTAAGTATTTGGAGTTGAGGGAAAAGAGCCAGAGGAGAAGAAAAGACTGAAAAGGTCACGTGGAAAGGGGGCTAATTGAGACAAAAGGGAATGGTGAGAGGTGGGGGAGGCTGTCAGGTTGAGGGCAGAGGTTGGTAGCCTTGGTGAGGTGAATCGACAGCACTTTGCCTGAGACTGTGAGCAAAAATGAGGGATAATTAGAAGGAAAGAAACCCCTGAAGGGAGGGTAGACATGGGACCTACTGAGGGGACCCTCAGGTAGACGTGGGACCCTGAGGGGAGGGTAGATGAGGGTAGAGATGCAGTACTCTGCTGGGACTGAAGGGACCAGGCTTAAAGAGAATGGAGAAGTCTGGGATACTGTCAGCGAGGCATCATCAAGAGAGGAAGAGGGATGTTTTGCCCAGAAAGGTCAACAGCAGGAATTCACACTGTCACCAGCAACGTTCTCTAGTTTTTCCAAACTTCTGGAAAAGTAAAAGGAGTCCACAGGTTTGTGAGTGATGCCAAGGGGTGATTCTGTGCTCCTGTAACTCCCCAAGCAGCTGGTGTCACTGCATTTACACTCTGAGCTGACACAGACAGCACTGCAGGGACGTCTGATCTCCAGCGTTCAGGTGCTGTAAGCCCTGGTCAGGAACGGCTGAATAGTAGCTATAGTTCCTTACCCTGTGCAGACAATACTCCAAGTTGTTTCCCACAACGCACCGAGCTCTGTGTAACCCTATCTCAGTCATACACGCTAGCAGAGACTCCAAATTCAAAAGAAATTAGAAGAGATCCAAGAAAAGTCAAGCTGTGTGGGAAACACAAAGTTTAATGAAAATTCACAGTCTTGCCCAAGGGCCATCTTTGTCTTCAGCCTGATATAGGGAACTATTACATTAATGAGCATAAGACTTACACTGGCGTGGCCAAAGCCAGCCTGTGAGAAGATGAAGGATTTTTATGCTCGTCAATAGTGTGGCCCTGTGCCAGCAGTTCTCACAGGCCCTGAGACCCAGTGACCCAGCCGCGCATCTGCGGTGAAGCCTGGCCTCTGTGCTACTTCACTAAAGCTAGCCTGTGAAAATATTTTAAAGCAGATAATTTTGAGTGAAAAAAAAAATGCTCCATTCAAACAAGGGAATGGTCAAGAAAAATAAAAGATAAATTATTAACCAAGAAGTGTACATTATTAACACAAGGCAATTAGGTGCATTAACCCAAGGAAAAGTTTGAGTGTCGCAAGTAGTTCAATTTCGACTAGCTCTTAAAATCTACATGGCAACTTCAATTCAAAATGGGCATTCTGAGATTTCCTGTTCCATTCATTTAATTTCAAATTTAAATTATTTTTCTTTTATTGATTCTAGAGAGAGGGGAAGGGAGGGAGAAAGAGAAGGAACAAAACATCAATGGGAGAGGGAAGCATCCATCGGTTACTCCTGCACACGCCCCGACCAGGGACAAAACCCACAATTCAGGCATGTGCCCTGACAGCAACCAAACCAACAACCTTTAGGCTTGCAGGATGATGCCCAGTCAACTGAGGTACACTAGCCAGGGCCAATTTTTTTAAAGATTTTATTTATTTTATTTTTTAGAGAGAGAGGAAGGGTAGGAGAAAGAGAGGGAGAGAAACATCAACGTGTGGTTGCCTATCATGTGGCCCCCACTGGGGACCAGGCCTGCAACCCAGACTTGTGCCCTGACTGGGAATCGAACCTGGGACCCTGTGCTTCGCAGGCCTGCACTCAGTCCACTGAGCCACACCAGTCAGGGCTAGCCAGGGCCAATTTAAATTTTAAAAACACAATAAAATTTTTCAAGGAAAGTATGACATAGCTTCAAAAACTGTATCAGAGTTAAATTTGGTTCTTTTAAAAGAAAATCAGTGTATAATTGCTTATTTTTGACACTTAGAATTTTAAATCTGACATTTCTTTATTGCATTTTTATAATTTGATGCCTTGGCAATTTATGGTCATACACAATGTATTATACTGTCAGAATAGTACATCCAAATTTAAAGTATCTAACCGGATAACTCATATTCTCCACCAGAGTGTTTAAATGTCCATGGAATTCCTAAGGGAAATAAGGAATAAATTTAATAGCAATTCATATTCCTACATTTTAAAGATACTTCTGGTAAGTAAACATTAAATTTTGACAGATGAAAACTCTAGTGAAGTGATTACCAAGGCTCTTCAATAAAATGCGGGTAAAGATGTATAAATACAGTGATGAGTTAGTGGCCCAGACACTCATATTCCTACTCGAAACAGTACACTTTTGTTAAGTGGTAGTTTGAAGATTAAATTCAAAATGTCACCAATTTGACTTTGTACTTGCAAAATAATTCTAAAAACAGAAAAGTTTCATGCTCAAAGATGTGGACCCAGCATTACTTACAAATGGAAAATGTTAAATAACTGAACACTCTAGTCCAGTGATATTCGGGGATGTCACACTGAGTGTGCCAACTCCACGGAGTGACATGCGGCGCTCTCTGCACATCGGAGACACGTGACTGGGACATTCCGCGGCCTCACCTGAAGGCCATCCTCGCTGGATCATTTCTTCAAGGATGCCTATAAGAGTCAAAGACATCTTTTGTTTGAAATCGCAAAAGGTGATATCTAGATGTTTAAGACATTTCTCCTGTGATTTGTTCCCACATGTTAGTTTTGAAAGTATGATCAAATAAGTCTACGTATTTAACAGAATGCCTGGAAATTCTGCCCAAATGTCAGTGCATTATGGTTGACTCTGTGGTGAACCAGAAGAAAAGCAATACAGCAAGAAACTGACAGTAAATCCTCTGCTCTCAAATTGTTTATGCTCTCATTGGGCCAGCACACTAGGAAAAAATTGTTGAAAACAGAAAGGGCACTTTAAAACATGGTATAAATGAGGCACATACACACTGAGAGGCTATGACTAACCAAAGGCAGGTGGTGCCGGTGCAGGCCGGGTGTGGGAGTCGGGGACTGGTCGGGACCCACACCGAGCTCGCTTCTGTCAAGTTTGAAGGGGCACGAACAAAGTACAGTCACTGATCCAGTCGGTGGCATATTTGCTCACTTCATAAGCGGCTTCTTCCATAAGCTGATCCTGAATGGGAAAACACATGCAAACGCATGAAGTCTGTGAACAGATGGCGCTTCCGTCTGATGAAGACGAAATGAGAGTGAGAGGGACAGCAAGTTTAAAAGGATCGCCCTCTCCCCTTCCCCCTATTGTCTGCCCGGCTTCCTCCCGACCTCCTCCCATCAGCCTCGTCTTTCTCTTCAGCTCCTCCTACCTTTGTTAGCACGAAAGATGTTACAGGTTGGAGAGATAGAAGATGAGGCTTAATCCTAAATCTCCTTTGTGCGTTTTCGTCAAGCCCTTGTCTCCCAAAGTAAAATAAAGAGGCGCAGGCAGCTATAAAATGGCAGCAAGGTTGTGCACAAACAGCACAGGGCATATGGTGACCTTCCTTTGTCCCAGCCGGGTTGAGCCTCCGTTTGCTGGGGAGTGGGGGGTGGGGGGTCTTAAATATCATTTGGACACTATTGTTTGTCTGAAGCCTAGAAAAATGTGACTGTCTTGCTGAGCTGGAAGGAAGAAGAATCAAAGGAAGGATTTATGGAAATGCCTGGAAATTTTGCCAAAATGTCACTGTACTAATTGTCAGTAGAATTACATCTGAGGCGGCTCCATCACTGTGCGTGGGTCTGAAAGTGGATGTGTACTTTCTTACTGTGCTTTGATTCTTTTTGCCTTGTTTTGGATCAGGATTCCTTAGTATTCCAATGGGAGTGGTGTGTGCGTGTTGCACGGAGAGCGCTATGCTATAGGGACAGTGGCCACACAGTCAGATTCTCCAGGGTAGCTCCCCTTTCAAACATTCTGTGTCTGTGTGTCTATTCAGTGCTTTCCTACTTCCCAGACCATATGTTACCCAGGTTTTTTACTCCAAAAATAAATCAGTATTGGTCCCTTGTTTATTATGAAACAAGTACTTAGTAAGCATGAATAAATATTGCAGGAAAGAAGGAGGGAGGGAGGGAGGGAGAAAGAAAGAAGGAAGGAAGGAAAGGAAAAGGAAAGTGCTGTATGAGGAGGCGTCGGGAGGTTTAGACTTTAGTTATAACTTTACCATAACTGGCCCTACAGCACTTAGCTGAGAAAGGTAACCCTCTGGGTCTTTGGTTTCTTCATCTAGAAAATGTCTAGACAAATGTAATTTATTCCCGAGATACACCCAGACCCCCAAATCTGTACTCTAATAAAAGAAGGCTTCTTAAGCCCTTTTTCTTGGTTCCTAGTATGATGACTTAATTATGATTTATCAAATTTACCAGTCTTCTACATAAGCATGAGCAATGATATGTATGTTTCTCTAACCTATGGTATGTGGCTAGCTCAGGACAGGAAATCATTAAAAGAAAAATCTGTAATGGGGCAAATACAAGCAGAAACAGAATTATTTAAGCCTATTGCATTTCTTTAAGAAAAAAACAAGTATTAGCTTTAGGGTAGATGACATATCAAGGTGTGGAGGCAAAAGTTAAAGGAAACTTAGTTAAGAATTTGAATACATGATTTAAGAATAATATACTAAGTGAATCAAAAGACATAAAAGTGAAATATGAGCAATTTGGGGCTTGCATGGGGCTGCTCTATAATGAAGACAAGACATCTGCACTCACAGCCAAAGAAAGAATGCCTTGTCATTAACTGCACTCACTCACAATGTGGTACAAGTTATAAGAGAAGTCATGAGAAGCATTTTTGAAAATAATTTTTATTCTACTATTGCATTTTGCTAGAGAATATTGTAATCTAATGCAGTAGTTCAGTAAAAGCTGATAGAGATGTAAGAAATGCTTTTCTTCAAAGGCTAGGGCATCAGGGGAGATCTCTAATCTGGGACAGGGGGAGAAACTCGAGGGGGAAGAGCCAGCAGCACCCAATCTCTCTCTCTCTCTCTCTCTCTTTCTCTCTGTCTACACACACATACACCCACACAATCCACATTCTGCAGCATGCTAAAGGATTGCTCCCTGAGGACTAGGAGGAGGGGAAGGAAAGTGGGGAAATACACTTTGGGCATGTTTCAGGGGGTGGCAGTGGGTACGTCTCTCCAAGGGAGGCAGCCCAATACCAGTTGGTATCAGGCGGCCGAATACCGGTCCTGAGCAAGTAGTATGTGCTATCAGCTACAAGAGCGACGTAATTAGCTTTTTAGTTACGTATTCCCTTCTTATGCAACGCTTTCCATTGATCAGTTGGCAAACAGGTATGTTTACATAAAGGGATTATTTTTAGAATTGATAATTTTTAAAGAAAGAAAAACAAAGGAAAGGAGGGAAGATGAAAGGGAGGAGAGAGGGAGGGAACATAATATGCTACAACCCCTCTGCTCCCTAATGTAAAAAAAAACGTTGTATTTTCTAAGTCCAGCCTTAGAGTATGGTTTTTTTGCTAAAATCCTAGGTTATAGTCCTGGCCATGAAAGCAAACTGCTGGTCACCAGGACATAATTCTGAAAGTGTTTCTGGTATCTGTTGATGTTCCCAGGGCAGCATCCAGAGACAAAAACAAAACCAGCAAGTTTTTGTATGGCACCGAAGCAAGGAACGGCACTGGTCACTCTCCACTCCCCACTCCCTGCCCCTAAGAGCTCCCTTCGTGCTTAGAAAAACTCATTAAAAGAGAGGAAAATGTATTTTAAAACATAGACTATCTACATTACACTCTGCACAATTTCACTAGCTCTGCCATTGATCTAAGTATTTATTCCATCTAGAATAATGATGATGATGATGATGATGATGATGGCAACTATCACGTATGAGCACTCAAAATGTGGTCCATGTGCCAGGTAGTGTCCTCAGCACTTTCCATGTATTAACTTATTTAGTCCTCACAGAACTCTATCCAGAGTTGACATACATTAGTTCCATTTTGCAGACTAAGAAACTGAGGTGAAGTGACAAGTCTAGGTCACATGACCAGGGTCAACCACAGGCATTCTGGCAGCTAAGTCTGTCATCCTGACACTATGTGATGTTGGAAGCTTTCTGCTGGAATTAAACTCCCTTCTTTCATGTATCTTCTTCCTTTTTAGACCACAAATAATACCTCAGCTTTTACTTTTTCAATGAAAACTGGAATCAGAATCAAGTTTTTCAAAAAACCACACCTATGTGTATGCGTGTGTGTGTGTATATATATATATATATATATATATATATATATATATATATATATACACACACATACATACAGAGTAGTTCAAAGAAACTCAAGTCTGAAAAAGCTCTGGAAGCATATTTGTTCATATTAAAGGAGTTTCAGCAAAAATTCTAATGTTTTTAATCTCTACTCCCATATGTTTAAAATAAAAGGCTTTTATTAGAGCAAGTCATTGAACTAAGATGCAAATGTTTTTTTAAAAAATAGAAAGAAAGAAAAAGACTCCTGAAAATGACCCAGAGCCATTGTCTTGGAAGAAAATAAATAGGACCACAGATATAAACAGTTTTTTAAAACTCAAAGAGTTTGGGGGCTCTGTTTGGGTATTTTTTACACGTACCTCTAATCAACAGGGATGGTCATTGTTAGCATTTTGGAGAATTTCCTCCAAAAAGCATTAATATTCTAACCACAACCTTCTTGCCTATGTCATTTACCTCTCAGGCTATGAGTGTGCTGCTGTTTGGGGCAGGGAGAAGGCCGGCAGGTAACGAAGGCTTTTGTGCCTTACAAATGGCCCCCATAGCTTGGGCAAAATAATGGTATTAATGTGTCAAAAGAAAGTGCCCACAGCCCCCCAAACGCAAAAAGTTTCATGAAAAAGTTAGTTCTGATTTAATGGTAAGTCCATATTGACTATCATTAGGCGTTACCATTGCTCATCTACAGAACAGGCCTCTGCAACACCAGAACAAGCACCAGGCAAATTGCTAGACCTTAGTTATTGAAGCAAACAAAAATCCAGTCAGGTAAGAGTTTGAGATCATGAAAAAGAACAAAAGAAATTAACCACTGTCAATGTCTAAGTTATAAACTTGAACCCAACTTTTGACACTGTGGTCAAAGATACAGCTTCATTTGACCGTTTCCTTTCTTGAGTTCCTACCAGAATATAGTTCAATAAACTTATTGAAAACATCTTAAGATGCTTGCTGAATTGGAATGAAAAAAAAAATGGCCAGAACGGTTTGAAATCACCCTATGAAGTTCCTAATTCATGAGACCTTAGAAAGGATTGATAATTAATTGTGCTCCAGGACATCCTCTTTTTCTAGCACACCCTCAGCGCAGATGTCATGAGATTTGCTCGGTGTGACCCACATGGTTCAGGTAAGTATATGTCAGTTACACTGGACGGTAACTGCATGCGTGCAACCTGGTGGTTCCTAGCCCCAGCTGCTTGGTAGAATCACTGATGCCCTGGCCTCAGCCCAGACCTACTTCTCCAGACTCTGTGGGTGTGACACAGGAGCAGAGGTGTGCTCGTAATGCCCAGGGCACACTGCTGGTGTCAGGTGCCCTGGGACAGAGAAACTGCACAGCCTTTGGAGTCCGCTGGTGCTGGGTTCAGAGACTGGCCCTGCCCCTGATTAATTGTGCAAATTTAAATCTTATTTCCCCAAAGAAGACAGACAGATGGCCAACAGGCACACGAAAAGATGCTCAACATCACTAATCATTAGGGAAATGCAAATCAAAACCACAATGAGATATCACCTCACACCTGTCAGAATGGTTATTATCGAAAAGACAACAAATAGCAGGTATTGCAAGGATGTGGAGAAAAGGAAACACTTGTGCACTGTTCGTGGGATTGCAGATTGGTGCAGCCATTAGCCATTAAGGCAAATGATATGGAGGTGCCTCAAAAACATAAAAATAAAACTACCATATGACCCAGCAATTCCAGTACTGGGATTTATCCATAGAAAACAAAAACACAAATTCAAAAAGATTAATGCACCCCAAGTTCATTGCAGCATTGTTTATAATAGCCAAGATATAGAAGCAACCTAAGTGGCCACCAATAAACAAACAGATAAAAAAGACGTGGAACATACACATGATGGAATATTACTCAGCCATTAAAAAGAATGAAATCTTGCCATTTATAACCCGGATGGACCTAAAGGGTATTATGCTAAGTGAAATAAGTCAGGGAAAGACAAATACTGTATGTTTCACTTACATATAAAATCTAAAAATAAAACAGAACAGAAACAGACTTATAGATGTAGAGAACCAACTGATGGCTGCCCGAGGGGAAGGAGGCAGGTGGGTGGTGAAAACAGTGAAGGGGATTAGGAGGTGCAAATAGTCATTATTATCATAATAACGTTGTATGGTGACAGATGGTCACTAGACTTATTGTGGTGCTCACATTCTAAAGAATATAAATATCAAATCACTGTTATATACCTGAAACTAGTATAATATTGTACGTTAACTATACTTTAATAAATAAATAATAAAATAAATAAATCCCATTTCTTTGTCTGGAAAGGGAAATAATATCTACTTCATAATGTTGTTGTAACTATTAGATTAAAAATATGTAGAAAATGCTTGTTAAATAGTAGATGCTCATTAATGCAATGTTCCATCCCTATATATCGTCAAATTTCTTAATACTCCGAAACAAACCTAATTTTGCTAAAACGTGCTGTGCAGTGAGAATCTGACCCAAGGAGTTTTCTTTAAAATAAGGTATATTCCCTGGCAGGCGTGGCTCAACGGATGGAGTGTCAGCCTGCGCACTGAAGGGTCGCTCACTGGTCGATTCCCAGTCGGGGGCCCAGGCCTGGGCTGCAGGTGGGGTCCGCAGTCAGGGGGCGGCTCACATGAGAAGCAACCACACATTGATGTTTCCCTCCCTCTCTTTCTTCCTTCCTTCCCCTTTGTACAAAAATAAATAAATAAACTCTTTTAAAAGAATAAATATAAAATAAGGTATATAATGTGGTCTTAAGACCACAACAGTTCTCACCTAATGCCCTTGAGAAGCTCACGTGCTCTGTGAGGAAGGGAAAGCCTGCGGGCGGGCCTGGCTGGGGAAGCCAGCGGCTGTCCTCACTGCTGAGGCTTCCCAGCCCGGAGCCCGGAGCCCGGAGCCCGGAGCCCCGCAGCCTGACGCAGGGGCGCATGAGGAGGTAAGAAGCAGCGAGCCCTTCTCCCTGGCAGTGCTCTTGCCTCGTCTTCACGTCAAGTCTTACGCAGTAAGATTTCCTGGATTCAGGAAAGGAGCCGGAATTTTGTTGACTTCTGTGTTCGCTTCAGAAAGAGAGGACTCTTTCCATTTTCATCACTATATTTCAACAGCCTAAGTTAAATACTATCCTCTCTTCCTTAATATTCATTATTTTGCCACTAAATGATATATACAGGTTAGGGTTCAAGTCTGAATTTTCACCAGCTAGAAAGAGCTCATACTGTATCCTTGGGCCAAAGACAGGAAACTTTCGCACAATTAGCCATGGCAACTGCATCAAAAGGCCACTGGATTCTATTTCAAATAAGCCTTCACTTCTTGGTACATCTGCGGTGCACTGCAGGACTGAAATCTGTAGCTTTTCAGCATAATATATGTCTAGATCAAACAGTATTAAATAATCATTAAAACCTGCTTTGTCCTTCCTGAAGAGCTGCTCAGAGGCTCACATTGTGCTGTGGGTACTAACGGAACATTGGATATTATAGAAAATGTGAATGGCAACTGTCTTGTGTGGTAGACAGTTTACTAAAGTATTATCCAGAACACATGCTATCTGATTTACTAACTTATTATCCATTAAAAAAAAAACCCGAGTAAATAAATGTGTAACTAAAAGAATTGTTACTCTATATAATCAGATGAATAGATACAAACAGGGAAGATTGCTGTCATTATGTTGTATATTGTGCTAAACAGATGCGCATGATTTTTGTCAAAGAGTGTGCTACAGCAAACTGCTTCCTTCCGTCTAGGCTTTGCTTTTATCCATAAGTTGTTTGATATTTCAAATCAATCGTTGTTCTCGAAGAAGACCATTCCTCTCCCCTTCTGCTCCTTCTCCACCCTCCTGCCTTGCCGCCCTGCCCCAGATCCTTCAGCCAAGGGGCTTGGTACAAGGTAGAAATGTCTGGAAACATCAGGACCTGACTGTGTTGCTAAGCACGGGGTCTGCCTTGCCCTAAGAAATATATCATGCCACCCAGCACAGCAAATACTCAATTTTAACCACAGTGACCAGAAACTGAGTCCTTGGAAGGTTGCCACTGCCCCAGATATCTGCTGTGACCATAACGAGCAAAGTGTATCAACATCGTTTGTGTTTGGGACTCTTCCGTGGGTAAACATGGATCTATACTGACCCAATCCTTCCTGATTTGTTCTCTCCATTGGCACATCCACTTTGGGTAGTTGGTAGCATTCTACGAGCAGTCAGGAGTTATGGGGAGAGACAATCGCTGGCCTTCTCCTTCCATCCGTCCCCTCCTTCTGTCCCATGCATGCCATAAACCTCTTGGGCGCCTACAGCATCAGGCAGCACGCTAGGGATGGAGGTGGAAGGCCCCCAGAGACATGCTAGCAGGACATCATTAGACCATGGAATAATGAGCGGTGCCTGGCTCCTGTCTGAGATGCTTTCGGAGCGCAGAGGAGGGGCGCCGGACCCACACTGAGGCCCAATGACTGCCCTGTCGTTGGAATCAAGGGAAGGAAGTAAACACGGAAGTGAAAGAGGCGGGGAGGTCAGGGTGACTTCCAGAGTCTGGCTTTGGTGAGATGGGTACAAAGCGGTGGTATTTATCAAGATAGACAGTTAAGGAGGATATGGCATCTGCCATGTCTCACCCCTCCTACACCACTCAGTAGCAGGAATAAAGCAGGGCAGACCCTAGAGGACGGCTGAGCGAGGTTAACAGCGGCAGCCGGGCCAAAAGCCCACCAACATCTGGTGTTAGTGTTGCAAGAGCTGCTCTGGGTCCCACGTTTCGTGACCTGCCATGGTTTCTCTTCTCCCGAAGCCTGGCTTTGTTTTATTTATTTTTTTGTTTGTTTGATTGTTTGTTTCAGCTTTAACAGGTTTTCTCACATATGCATCCTTACAATAAAACCAACATTACTCGAATGGTTTTATTGTAAGGATGCAAATGTTTCGAATGAACTTAAAACAAAAAGCAGCTAAGGGGCATGAGGGGATAATGAATTCAGGACAGGCTGTGAACTTCCGAGGAGTGGGGCTTTCAGCCGGGCTGGTGTTGGGAGTAGAAAGGCGCCAGAGGGAGGGAGCCAGGGCTGGGAACAGAAGCCTGCAGAGCAGAGTCAGCAGGGGCTGCCGGAGAGCGGGGCGCAGAACCAGGAGACAGGGACTGCGGACCGGAGCCACGACTCTGGTCTCGTGTTCCAGCCTAGATGCCGGCAACCTTTGCAATATGGCTGCTGGCGTCTTCGTTTATTTCTTCCACCTGCTTAGGAAAGCGAACTGATTTCCTCACTGTGAACTTTGATTTCCGTTTAACTCAATGAACAGTCATTGAAGTCCGACTTATGCTATAGGTAACATCAGCATGAGGGGAGGGGATGGACGGTTGTGATTACATCCCGAGACTCAAGGTAAAGGAGAGAAAGTTCTAGTGTTTACCGTGAGCTTACCAGGGGTCAGTATGACACCATGCAAGACACTTGTTTGTTTTCTTACTTAAATTTCTCAACAACCAATGCAGAAACTGTGAGCACTCATGGGCTAAAAATAGACAAAACATGGCTTTCGACCCAAGCAGCATCAATCAGTGATTGAAAAACCTTGCTCTAAGCTCCATTGCAAAGTGGGATAATAACAGATGCCTCTGGGGTTCTTGTGAGTATGACCTAAGTTCTGTAGACTGAATGATCTTGTTGCCACACCATTCACTTGGGGAAGCCTAATCCCCGGTGTGATGGGTTTTGGAGGTGGGGCCTCTGAGAGGTGATTAGGGCATGAGGGTGGAGCCTTCGTGAGTGGGGTGAGTGCCCTTATGGAAGAGACCCCAGAGAGCTCTCTTGCCCTTTCAGCCACCTGAGGACGCAGCTGAGAAGACCGCTGTCTGGCTATGAACCAGGAAGCAGGCTCTCACCAGACATGAAACCCGCCAGTGCCTTGATCTTGGACTTCGCAGTCTCTAGAACTGAGAAATTTCTGCTGTTTATAAGCCCCCAGTCTATGGTATGTTGTTATGGGATCCTGAACAGAACAGGGCACTGAGCAACCCCTCATACAGAGCAAGTACTGAACACACGGAAGTGTTACTGTCACAGCCACTACTGCTTGTAAGGGGCAGACCTAGTTTCAGCCCCGGGTTTCCAGACTGAATAGGTGTCCACCACGCCGTATTGCAGGCTGTGAAGGTGAGGGACGTGTCCACCAATAACCACAACACAAAGCAGAGGACAGGGCAGGGGGGTCAGAAGAACCAGCTCTGGCCCTGCCACCACTTCTGCACGCACACCGTGCAAGTTGTCTGCCCTGCCTCCCCTCCTCTCCCCCACTGCACCCTGCTCTTTTATGGCTCAGCAAACACCATGCACAACAGCATTTCGTATGTTGTAAAACTGTTGTACAAAGGTTACAGTTTGAGAGAACTGGGAAGGACCAACCAACTCAGGCTTTGTGAAGGACCTCTGGATATTCAAGATCAGTTTTTCATGCAAGTGTATCCTTGGGAGGGCTCCCACTGTAATATTTATCAGCCCCCACCTTACGCAGGCGATAACGTCATAGGAGGGAACACCCAAGTTGGACTCCAGGATAAACGGAGGGGTGAAGGTGCCAGGAGAAGGGGGAGGGGACAGAGCCCAGCGTCCACACCCCGGGCACTCACAGCCCTGCCAGTCTCTCTGGAGGAGCCCAGGCCCCTCTGCTAGGCCACCTGGGGCATTGGTGCCTTCTGTGGCTACATGGAACTGACTGAAACCCTCATAATTAGCCACCAACTAGAAAAACAGAAAGCCAGGAAAAACACCACATCAGTGGAAGTTGCCTTTGGAGATGAATGCAGACCACCCAGAAAGGCACTTAATTCTGTGGGGTTCAACACATCTGATACAACATATCAATGACGAGGAGTGAGAAGTAAGCCCCAAACCAGACTCCCTAATTCCGAAACTAACAGAAACGAATCGACACAAAGACAGTGGACAGAGCAGACAGTTGTGAGCACATGTCACACCACACACAACACCGGCTCCAAACACGCCCTGGAACTCCGAGGTGAGAGGTATGCGGACCTGTTATCTGAAGGATTCCCAGAATCCTGCCATGATTCACTGAGATTCGGTGAATTATATTTAGAGAGGCACCACAGGCAAAGAAAAGAGTGTTAGGATGTAACCCCTGATTTTGTGAATATGAACCCCAGCAACAAGGCAGGGTATAATGAGTGCTACATTGTGTGACCTTCAACTCTAGGAGTTTAGCACTCGGCAGATACCAGTGGAGGCTGGAAATGTCAGGGAGGGCTCCAGAGAGGAGCCATAACTTGAGCCAGAGTTTGGAAGGAAGATTTTCTACTTGATGGGAATAAGTGCCCAGCACATAGTAGGTACTCAGTTAATTTCTGTTGTATTTTTTCGATATCGTTGGGCAAGGACAGGCAGATGGCCATGAACAGGATGGGTGTCCAGTATAATGTCATACTGCAAAACCCAGTCCCCCAGTTCCGTATCTTCTTTCTGATACACCTGATCAATAACCCCAAAGAAAGGCATTCGGGGCAATTCCATTCCCAAGCGAAGGAGGGTGGGGATTTGGGGAAGAAGCAGAAAGGCCCTTCTAGCACAGCAGATCTGCTCACTCCAACCACTGTCCCTCAGGGCTGCTTAGGAATAAACCGTCAGGTGCACGCTGCCAGCTCACACCCTTTCCTTCATGCTGTTCCTCACTGCCACCAGCAGGCACTTGTTCAGAGGAGCCTGTAAGTCCCTACAGTCTGTGGAATCCTGTTAAAATTCTGGGTAAATGTCCTCAACAAGTTAAGTTCATGTATTTCACGAATGAAAACAAAACCCTTGAAGTCTCGCACGAGAACAGCAGAGGACCATGCGTGCAACCACACCATAGAGTAAGCAAAGGGGACAGAGAGAGAGAGAGAAGTAGCCACAGGATCTGTGTGTTTTATAAGCCAAGTGCAAAGAGAGAAATATTGCTGCCTCTCATCACATGATTTTTGTCCGTTTTGTCTGTTCATAGACCAACTCGACCACTCACTTTCAATACGTACATGTGATCAGTTTCCATCTTCAGAAGCACAGGTTTCAGGAACTCAATGTAGCTGAACGTCTGGTGTTCCCCTTCCAGCCAGGAGCCACGTGGATGTGTAGAACCAGAGGACCCTTTATTTCACAGAAGAGGAGACAGGCCAGGACAGACCAAGTGACCCTTCGGAAATCGTAGCAGCGGTTAGATTCAAAGCCAATCCGCAGAAACGCCAAGTTTCTCCACCCCTCGGATATTGCCCTCGTATCCGCGCTCAGCATTTCTCAAAGCGCGCGCCGAAGGGCACAGTGCCTAGGTGTCGGTGCTCTCCCGGGAGGAAAAACACTCCACAGTGAGATAAATTACGGAAATGCGGGGTTAAAGAAACTTAAGTGTTGTTGCTTTTTTTCCATTTGTTCATTTGAACTGTAGAATTCCTGGGACTTGTATCAAGCTCTCTGGCCACCAAAAGTGGGCGAAGGGAGGAAAGACCGCACATGGATAATACGGACAGTCTCGCAAACTGTGTGGCCGCAGAACTTTTTGCCAGAGAGGCCCGCAGGTTCCCCTGGGACAGCAACGCTGCGCACAACACAGCTTGGAATATGCTGCTCCAGACCTGCTGCTTCTCAGACACTTCACGGGCTGCAGCGGTCGGTGCAGTGCACGGCTGTGCTGTGGGCTCCCTCCTCCTGCTGCAGAACTGTCGGCCCCAAGCACAGAAGGGATGGGAAGTGGAGTCGCGGCCTGATACAGTTACCGCTTCAGGGTTTCGTTTCACCTTCCGGGAAACCCACGGTGAAAGCAACAGGGACCCTGAAGTGACCTACAGCTGGTTGAAGGCATCGAGAAATCTGGTTCCTCCCAACCACAGGCGGCTCACACGACCTGGGCTGGACCCCGCGATAAATGTATCTTCCGTGCCCCGTCAGACTGCAGTCCCTGGTGCAGAAACGGAGCTGTGCCTAGGGGCGCAGGAAGAGAAGAGAGGAGGCAGAAGGGGCTTCTCCGGCCCTTCTGTTTTTGGAAGACTTTGGTCACTCACCTCTAAAATGCCTCTTTTGTACAACCAGGGGCCTCCGTTTCTACAAAGGTGTTAACTGCTTTCCTCGTCCAGGGACAGTGCAACGGGAGACCTCTTTTTCTAGTTCAGCAACATCCCCTGTGGGTCTTGTTACCGACCCCTGCGACCTCAGAGCACCGACAGAACTATCAGGTCCAGACGCAGTGAACGGCTTTCAAGGACCACGGACGGGTTTTCAGAGTTAGAGCTCCCCCTGCTGGCAACCAACGCACTCCGTAACCTTGCCTGGAATCCTTTTCTTTCTGCAAGAGCCCATGAAGCCCTGATTGAGTGAGCTTTCAGTCAACCACTTTATTCTCACGTATTGACATTTTCCAAAGACTCAAGCTGATATCGGTGTTCAGCCATCTGATATTCTTACTACCTCTTTGCTATTTCCCCTTAACTGAAAGATACTCATTGTTTCCAGCCCAGACGGAATTGGACTCCTCCGGGCTGGGAATTTAGGTTTGGGCAATTTCCCAAATTAAAACATGGAAATCCTTGTAGGACAAGTTACTTGGTAATAAAATCACATTTCTCAAACATCAAAGCCTTTGCATTGCCCATCTAGATGGGAAAGGAAAAAAGGAAAGGAGGGAGGAAGGAAGGAAGCTCTGCTTTTCTATAAAGGGAAAAGGCATGTCTTAAAAAAAAATGTTTCCCTTAATTAGGACCCAGGGGATGAAGGGTGGAAACATACCTCGAGAAAGTTTCCCTTTGGACTGAGGTCTACAGCACAAACGCTGGGAATCTGACTCCACTCTGCTCTGATTGCTAAGCCTTTCCCTGCCGTAGGACCCTGTGGTTTCTGCGGAGAAGAATAAACAGTAAACCTTCCCTCATTTCTAACTTCTTCGTCAGAGCCCAGACTCTCCAGGATCCCTGGTGGCTGAGTAATTTCATGTTCCTTGATGTGGGGAATTCCTGCTAGATAAAGCTTTAATAGACACCATCCTATTTAAAATTGAGAACTCTGTGCCTCTTTTTATTTTCCAAAGGAGAAAATGAAGGGAAAGAAGGAAGGGATGGTCTGAAATGCCTACGCGGCTTTATGGTGCAGGATAGGAGCATGGATTTCTACTGTGTGTGTGTGTGTGTGTGTGTGTGTGTGTGTGTGTGTGTGTGTGTGTGTTTTAATCAAATGATGATGTATTATTTGTACAGCATTTGGAGTCTTGAGGACTTTAGA
Organism: Micronycteris hirsuta; assembly: GCA_004026765.1. NCBI lineage: Eukaryota > Metazoa > Chordata > Mammalia > Chiroptera > Phyllostomidae > Micronycteris > Micronycteris hirsuta. Next base: position 30,638 of record PVJI01011667.1, on the reverse strand, counting down.
ATGAGAGAACGTGTTTGCTATGTTTCCTTCCTCTAAAGGTGTTCCGTGTGCCCATTTGGGGGCTCATTGAAAACAGGAAATGGAAAGACACCAAATGCAAAAACCTAAATAAAAGCATACCTCCTTCAACCCAATGAATAATTATTCAGATTTACAAAAATGAATAATAAGGGAGTAAAGCTTCATTTTACAGAAGGCTGCACCATGGGATTCCTTTACATTCCAAGTTCCCCTGATGCATAAAACATATGATTAGATTTACAAAAACTTGATTTACATGGTTTTTTAGGAAAACATCTTTGCAGAAAGATTAGGTGTGATTAGATGCAAGAGCTCTTCTCTCGGGAAGGAAAACAAATGAGCTTAGCTTGCAGGAGATGGTTAGGAAAACTCTTCATGCCATTTTGGAGAGTTGATTTCAATTTTGTGAAAAGTTCTTAGAGATTTCTTAGGCACCTCTTATTGCTGCTTACAAGGATAGGAATAGGACTCCTCTAATGGACTGCCTCACGCACTGGGTGGTGTTCAACCTTTTCTGAACTTGACTTGTAAGTTCTAGAAAAGAATGAACGTCACAGCTGAAAAATTGTGGAGTCTGTCCCCCTGTGAGGCAAAGGGACTCTGCACATTGTCCTGGATAACTGACATATTCTCCCCTCTCCTTCTGAACTGCTGTTCTTCCGTTGGTGTGAGGCAAAACACGAGGGGTGAGGGGAGAGGGGGAGAGAGAGAGACTTGTGTGGCTGAGGCTAAAAGGAGAAACCTGTTATTCTAAATTAGCCAGTTTGCTCCAGGGAGGTCTCGGGTTCTCAGAGCCTGCAGAATAGAGTTGGGTGTTCTGGTTGCAATTTCCATTATTTCCACAGACTGGTCTTCCCATGAAGTCCGGCCACGCAAAGGACAAACAATATGGCCAAGTGGGTGATACGTAAGCAGGATGATCTCTCATCTTGCTCCTCGGATAGTCAGAATCCACTTCATCTTTAAATTTAGATTCGTGATAATTAGCCATTCTAACCTTAAAGGAAAAAGCTATTCATTTCAGAAACTGTCTTTTCTAATACAGAAATACTACCCTGGAATTCCTGTCCCATGGAGGTCTCATCTGCTTTTAGCCTTCTGGTCTGAGCAGGAGCTATGAGAACCTACATTCAGGTTTCTTTCTTTCCTTTTATTCTCCCCACGGCAGCACTTCAGGATTGTCAGGGGAGGGAGTGTCCTCTTCTCTCTCTCTCTCTCTCAGACTCCAGGCCACAAAAAACATGAAGACCAATGCAGACATCCACGTCCATTAGCTCCGTCTCAGTCCATGCCGTAGCAGCTAGGATTTTGCACCAGTCCTGGTGATGTAGCACATTTGCAGCTCATGAATATTTGATACCGAATTACACCATTTGTCATTCTATTACATAAAGAACACAACTTAGTTCAGAGCAAACCATTGAAAGAGAGCTCATTATTACAATACCACAATTTTATTTTATTTTATTGGAGTGTTTTGATTGTTAAATAGACAATATGTCTTTTCTCTCTTATAATGTTTTTTTTTTGTCTAAAAGAAGAAATCCTGCCTTTTACTTTACAAACTACATTACTTGTTTTCATTTAAATAAGAAAAAGTATTTTTCTAAAATATCATTTGACTTGGAACAAGTGGAATAATAATGTTTTGCTATGAGACAGTGCTTCAAAAATTAGAAAGGGAATATGTGCCTCCTTTAAAGAGAAAAGGCCATGTATTTAATAACAATTCTGCTAAAAGACAGTTCAGAGAACCAGCAGCAGCCGAGTTGGAATGTTTGTCAATGAGGACTCCATAACTGAGTTTCGCACACGTTGTTTTGATGACGTGGACTCGTTTAGCTGCGCACGGACACATTTTAATGTTGGGTCATTGCCAACGCACGTGCTACAACAGAATCACTGGCTTGTGCATCTGATCAGGACACCTACTGTGAGCAACGATGAGCCCAGGGTTTTGTTAAGTGAGCTGCACAGGCAACAAGTTCTTGCCCTCCCCACTCTGCCTCGTGGCAGCTTCGTGCAGGGAAGCTGACCTGGGTGCACGGATGAAAGAGTGCATCAGGAGGACCTGACCTGCGTGCCCTGTGGCCTTAGGCAGAGATTAACGTCCTGACGATGACATTGGGTAGCCTGTTCTATAGCCTGGGTACCCAGCATGGGTGAGAGGACATCGCAGGCAGGAAATAGACATGCTCGGAGACAGAGATCCGTCAACGGGCGGAGATGGAAGACTGTTCACAGCCCTGACCTGTGTGGCTACGTGGGTCGGGCGTCATCCCACAAAGCCAAAGGTCACTGTTCAGTCCCCAGTTGGGCTGTGTAAGAGGCAACCAATCAAAAATAAATTAATTAATTAAAATCTTGTTTTAAACAAAAGAAAACTGTTCACAAAAATGGCAAGGCTTATGTGTTTGTTGATGATGGTCATCGATTTCACTTAACATAGCTGTTTTCTTGTGTGCATCTGAATTGATTAAACACAAGGCCCAGATCATTCTAACAGGTGTTTTTCCATTAGCTGCCCATTATTTACCAAAGGGTAGATTTTATTTTTTAAAGATTAGTAATAACAAAAGCTGAACTCGTGGAGTTGGTTACAATGAAACACTCTCTGTGCTCTTTGACTATATTTTTTGTTTTGTGCTTTGGTTAGTTGGTTGTTTGGTTTTGAAAATTTGAGGACTCAGAGTTCTCAGCTGAAAATTTTGAAGATGTGTTACCCGATCTCTAGGTTTCTTATAATTCTGTTTCAATTTAAGGGCTGGCTTATAAAGCAAAGCCCTTTAGGGTAAGATAAATAACTTCAGCTGACTCCTCTGGGTGCTCTCAGCAGCCGCCCGGCATCACCGGCAGACCAGCCAGCGAGTGGGGCTGACCTCCCAGAGTCTGCGCAGGACTCTGTTCTCTCTGCTTTGATGTTGTTGTTTGCTTTCGGTTGTTGCCTTTTTTTTTTCCACTTTTCCACTCATAATTTGATTAATTTGATTTCTTTCCTTGGCCTTCTTATTCATTCTCTTTCTTCTCTCTCTCTCTCTCTCAGTATCCAATGCTGGGTACTCAGGCTGAACAGACTTTCTGTTCATTCACCATTTTCCTCAACTGCCTGTTTCTAAATCACTTCAGAAGTACACCCTCCTAAAAATGTCCTGGTTTGCCTCACTACTCCCAAGGGCTAAATGGTCTCGTATCCTGTGATGGCATCAGGACGCTGCCTAGGGTAGGAAAGGTAGCATTGGGTTGTACTTGAAGAATGTGGCTGTCTCTGGTCATGAAGAGGAAGAGCAAGAGCAGACAAGAAGATATTGTGATATCTTCATAGGAACTCAGACATATCCAAGAAGACTTCATAAGCTAAAGACTGCCGTCAAAGAGAAGGAGTCAGTTTTTATCCCAGAAGTCACCTAAATGTGGGGAGACCCAGACTTGTATCTGCTCTCCTCTGTGGGCTTGCTGAAGGCTTCCCAGCATCTTCGAAGGCACCAGATTAGTGGCTGCTTCATCTGATCATGTCGCTCCCGCTGACAAGACACACAAATGGAGCTTGTCTCATTGTTCATTGTGGTCCCTCCCATCACTATGAGTGAAAGGGTCATTGCAGCCTCCATCAGTCATCCTTAGCAGTACAGGTTTAAATGAAATGAAAACTACGCAGAGATTAAAGGTCAATTGCACCTGCCTTGGCCAGGTAGCTCGCTTGATTAGAGCATTGTCCCAACATGCCAAGGGTGTGGGTCCAATCCCTGGCCAGAGCACATAATCATAATCAATTTCTCTCTCTCCCTCTCTCCCTCTCTCCCTCTCTCTTTTCCTCTCTCTCTAAAGTCAATAAATAATTTTTTTTTAAATTTAAAGGTTAATCACACCAAAATTCACACTGCTTTGAGTCTCAGGAGAAAGTATAGCACTTTAAAAACATAATGAAGTAAGTCATCAAATAGGATAAAATAATAGAGGCCAGCACCCACAAAGCAGTAAGAAACACTTTCTAAGAAATCAAAAAAAAACCCTCCTCTCATAGTTATTACAGGTATTTTATACAAACCATGTTTTCTACCAACAGAAAGTTATTTCCTATCCAGTCACTGCTTACACGGCTGCCAGTGCCTGAAGCTCGGATGACTTTATCCTCCACCCTTGCTGGAACCTGGCCTTTCAGCTGCACATAGTAAGAACCTGTGTTATTCACTGGGTAGCCTACAAAAGCCAAAAGATAGCTTGGGTGAGTGAGAAGCAGTGGCAGAAATCCTGGACTTGACTGTGACATACAGAGCAAAGACCAGGCTCAATCAGAATCCTATTCTTTCTTTCTTCTTTTTTTAATCCTCAGGGATCTAACCCACAACACTTTGGTGTACGGGGCGATGCTCCAACCAACTGAGCCACCCGGCCAGGGCCAGAATCCTATTCTTGAGATGCACACTGAACAAAACCTCCAAGGCCCTCAGCGCCTCTGGATTAGCCACGTTCAGCAAGCATTTGTTGAAGATGCACCCCCGGCCCAGACCCAGAGAGGACAGCCTGACCCCAGGCCCAGCAAATGCAGCAGGTCCTAGAAATCCAGAACCACCTCTACCCAGGCCAGAGGAGCCTCCCCACCTGCTAGACGTTGTCCATTTTGCCATGGGCAGGAGATCCTCCAGTGGCGCTTTACAGGGGCTGGAAATGCTGCAAGAATGCAGGGTCAGCAAGGAGAAAAACAGCTGCTACCTACAGGTGCTGTGTGGATATCAGTTGTCTGTCAAATGACTTTCATCTCCAAATGCAACCTGTGCGCTGCACATCAACTGCCACATATAGCTCCGGAAAAAAGCCTGCGACGATGACCGGAAATCACTTGAAATTGGTGTCATCCCCACAATTAATGAAGGGGAACAGTGGCTGCAATTGTGGGTAAAGCTTCTCTGGGGTCAGTTTCCCATTTGGACACACTCCTGTTCATTCGGTTTGTTTCAGAACCGCACAGTCAACGCCCCCTGTGAGTCCAGCACACAACGCCATTCCCGGGGCTCTGCCAGGCCCAGGCCCCACTCTGGGTGTTGTGGGGACAGTAGATTTTTGCCAGTTCTGTTTTGTTCCATTGCAGACTGTGTCTTCTTGTGCAAGTAATCGGTGGTCATAGAAGAGCAACTCGGGAAGGGAACGAAAGGGGGAAAAGCATGTAATACGCCAGATGTCTCTCGAAGCTGTTGACAACGTGGGTTAGAGAGCTGAGGCTGCCATCTGAGGTGTCTGCAGGCACTTCCGTGGTTCAAGCAGCTCGCCTTCTTAAAATAAACAAGCCTCATCAATTGTGCCAGCGGAGGTTTTCTCGGCGCTTCGTGATTTAGCTACCTTATGTGTTTTTGTGGCAACCTCCCTCCCACCCCCACCCCACCATTTATCACGTCATCTTATCACAGTCTCTCTCGGTGAGACGCAAATAGCACACTAATGTTTCCTTTTGTTAGGGTGAGTTGTCAATCTCTTCAGAAAGGGAACAACTGCAGACAGCTTGCTTTTGATAATCTTCCTGCCACTTGCTCGAGCCCCGGCTGATCCGTCCATCACAGAGAGCCTGGCTCAGTGGAGAGGCGCGTGCCCACGGTCAGTCATGTGGATGGCACTGGGTGTCCATCAAGAAAATATGGAATGTGAACTATCATGTATTTTGTTCTAGTAAATAGGCTCCTTTTCCCCTAAACCTTGTCTGTTTTCATGGGCTGACAGCACAAACACAACACACGGAATCTGCCCTTCTGACATGCAAGTCTGAAAGCTGTCCTCTCTGTGCAGTTCTCAGCTTATCGATGCACGCTGTTATTTTCGGTAACGACGGAGGGGGAGCGCTCATGGGAAGACTCAAAATGCCACACGCTGGGCTCGCAAGCACCTTGTTGGAACTGGGAATCCCGGGTTTGGTGGGGAATTGCTGTGAAGCTACATCACCAACCTTAACCTCCCAACCACTGGAAATCTTCGCTTAGACAACAGTCATTGCTTTCCAAATAGGAAACAATCCAGAGAGCTTGTAGGAGAAAATGAGGAAAATGAGGCCAGAAAATATAGCACAGTCATCTCTCCAACGAGTTTGTGTACATCATGCAAGCCCAAAACTTTCTCTTGAAACCGTTTTTGTCCACCTGATGGGTAGAGGAAGGGGAAAGCACATAGGAGAACAGAGTTGGGGGGCCAGGTGCAGAGGAGGAAGAATGAGACAGCACAGGGGCTTGGGCCCAGGAACGAAAAAATAGCAGGTGGCCAGGAAGCCAAGATAAGACCAGGTGGCCAGAAGATGTTGAAACCATTGTTCTGCGTGCACAGCTGATCGAGGTTTGGCCACTGCAGGACCTTCCTGGGGAGGTAGTGATGAGCCACCACCACCTTGCCCCCACCGGGCAGGCCTGGAGATGGTTGGCAAGCATCCCTACAGAAGAAGGATGTAACGCCACCTTGAAATGGAAAATTTCACTCCCCAAACTCTTCACAAGCCCCACTTTCTGCAAGACCACTCTGTCCCCAGCTTGTGAAACAGCCAGGCAGAGCCAGCCCCAATCCCGTTCAGAGGACCTTCCTTTCCTCTGCGCTGCCTCCCTTGTGTTCAAGCATGAGCTTAATAAAATGTGTCTGGAAATTTCTCTGGAGTTTCCTCTTGATTTCTGCCTTGAAGAACCTAAGAACCCTCCAGCTGGTGACAAGAAGAGGTTTTGTGTACGTGTGTGTCCTGGGTAGGCAGGTCAATCGCTGTCTGCGGATTGTCCCATTCCTTCTTTTCTGGGAAGAGAAATGGGTAAAAACAATCACCAACCAGCCATGACTGCCCGCAGCCTGGCTAGGACCTGTGGCTAGAATTTTAACTGGACCTGTGAGATACTTAGATTCAATAAATAAGCTTTTCAGTAGAAAACTCTGTAATAAACCTACATGTCCATTGATAGAAAATGATTTTAAAAATTACAGGAATTTATACTATGGAAACTTCTGCTGCTATTCAAGAATGAAGCCGGTCCTTGTGCTCTGCCATCGAGCCGTAGTGCATAGCGTAGTGTGGAGTGAAATGGCTTTTGGTGGTCCGCTACGGATAATGCAATCCCATCTTTCATTTCTAAAGTGTGACACAAACATCAGCTATTAACAATGATTAGCCCTGGCTGGGGTGGCTCAGTGGCTCGAGCACCGGCCTGCAAACCAAAGGGTCGCCGGTTCTATTCCCAGCCAGGGCATGTGCCTGGGTTATGGGCCAGGTGCCCAGTAGGGGCCATGCAAGAGGCAACCATACATTGATGTTCCTCTCCCTTTCTCCCTCCCTTTCCCTCTCTGTAAAAATAAATAAATAAAATCTTTTTAAAATAATTTTAAAAAAACAATGATTAACTCTGAGGTAATGAGACCATGGGAGGCAGTTTTACTTTTCAAATTTTTCTTGAAAAGATGTTTGTTTGAATTTTTTTAAAAAAGAAATTTATTTGCTTGTCTCTTTCTTTTATGCCAGTAAGAAATATTTTCTTTCTTTCACACAGGAGAGGCTTTAGGAAAGAAACTTCATGTGCCTCTATTACTTTCTAGGCCAGGAGAGGCTTTAGGAAAGAAACTTCATGTGCCTCTATTACTTTGGAGAATAGGATGTATTTTTTTTTCTGGACATACACACGCAGAAATTAGAATTAAAAAAAAAAAAAAATCCATGTTTAAAAAACTCCCAGGCAGATTTTGCTGTCCTTGGCTGAGAAAACTAAGATTTTAGTGTGCTCTGCCAATGCAGGTAGATTGACTGAACTTGATTAAATGGAGGACAAACTGGTTCTCTTGGGCCTCCCACAAAGATCTAGGGATCCCATGACAAAGAACTAATAACCCCTGTGGCTTCCAGACTAAAAAGAATTCTGTAGAGTTGTAAACAAACATCCTAATAAAATCCCTTTCAGTTTAAATACATATCTCTAAGAATTATTTTTACTTGTCTCTTTGACTGAATATAAAAGATATCTTTAAAAAATAAATTAAATAACTGACCAGGAAAATGAACCACTGATTTGAAAATTCAGCAGACGTGCCAGCCCACAGCATTGGAGTTCCGTACAAGAGACTCTAACTCCTACTAAAAATCATGCGATATCGCACAAAAAGCCCGGGTGGGGGCCGAGAACCAAGGGCAGTGATATTCATGGAATGCACTGTGCTCATTCGTGGAGGCGCTTTCCAGTCAAGTGGAAGGGGTGACATTACAACAATTTGCAAGTATCAGAGGATTTGAGTCGGATGCAGGAGTTTTTTATGTGTTTGTTTTGCCCCTGTGAATGGAAAGAATAGAATAATCTGTGAAGAAATGAAGTGAAACCTGATGAAAATCTTTAAATGACTTTTAACGCCTCATGGCATGGTCCGTGGACCCAAACGTACTTTCTGTCTCCTGCTGCAGGCCGGGCCGGACGGGGCCTCCAGCATCACGGTGACAGCGAGGGCGCGCTGTCCTGCAGCGTGTGCTGGGACAGCAGAGCCTGCAGGACAAGGAGCAGATGTGGGGCAAAGAGACGGACAACACCAAGATGCGGTTAAGAGCACTCACCTTAACAACAATTAAACCAGGATTATAAATTCTGGGACTGGATTTGCTCAGAGATGTTGCCCTAATGGCATTTCTTAAATATAATCACCAGGGAACAATGCTAAATCCTCATCGTAGGAAAGTAGTTCACGAACTATGCTGCATGTGATCACGGAATGCAGCCCTTACAAACGATGACATCGTTTTATATTTACTGACATAGAAAATACTATATAAAGTAATAATTACATAATTATACATTTGTGTATAAGTGTGAGATTTTGTTGATTTATATAAAGTGATATTATATAAATATTTATCATATAAATATTACATAATAAAATTTGCATTTCACTATATTATATAAAGTGGGATTAGATTGCAATATTCTATGAAGAGTTCAATCCATTTTGGCAAAAATGTATGACATACATAAAACAAAATGTAAAAGGCATAATACAGAGAGAACAAAGAATAAAACTGTGATACGTGTATTACACACGTTGGGGGAGAGACCTCTAGGAGTGTGTGACTGGAGGGGACGCACCAGTTTGCTATGGTGTGGGAAATGTTTTGATCAAGGGGGCGGTGACATGAATATACACTATCTTTAAAATGTTTACATGCGTACTTATGATCTGTGCACTTTTCTATATGTATTTATATTTCAATGTAAAAAAAAGCATAGGACCAAGGTAGTAATGATAAGCTCTTTGGAAAATATGGTTGATTTGTATTTTGCTTAGTCTTTCTCTATTAAATGTTTTATAACAATTACATCTGGGGAAAAAAAAACCATAAGGTCATTACTTAGAAAACAAATAAAGCTGTAAAGACAAGGATTGTAGTGATTTTTCAGAACCAAGATAGAGCGTCCCTCTACCAGTCGCACTTCTCGATTTGTGGTAGATACATATTATCCAAACCCTGTTTTCCATACATTGTACAAATTGCCTCCGATCCCAACTAAATCAACTGTTTTTCCTTCCTGGTGGAAGGTGTAGGGAACATGGAGACCTAATCCTCCTGCCTCATTAGGAAAATATCCAACCAAAAGAGGTCATAAACCAGAGCAGTGTCCAGCCCGGGAGGGAAGTGAATGAGAGAGGAGATGAAGGAAGCCCTGTCTCAGCGTCCTGCCGCTCTGGCCTCCAAGTTGAAGGGCTCCGTTGAGGTATGTTGCTGTGTACGTGCCAGGTTATGTTTATTTCATGTTCTGAACGATTCCTTTTTAACCTACCAAGTATTTATAGCCCATAGAAACTCAGAGATGAAAGTTTTTCCAACGTGCAAAAGCCACAAATGACAAAATCTTGTTAGAGTGGCCGAAGCCAGGAGGGCTCTCAAGCTCATGTGTGTGTCTGTCCGTCTGAAGCCCCGTTCATTACGACTGAGCTTTTCTGGGCTGGTCCTCGGTGGAGAATGGGTGACCCTAGGAAACCATTGCAACCACTGTGTTGTGAGCTGAAGGAGAGCCATTGAACACAACAAAAAGAATGCTTCAAGGACGCATTGCAACACAATCAGAACCATGCCACAGGCTCTGATGGCTAGGAGGTGACAGCAGGAGTGACACAATTAGGGACAGGAGTGGTTCAATTTAGGGGGGAAAACCAATAGAAGTATGCTGTTTGCGGGACAAAGGGGCTGAGTTCTAACGCACCCCCAATAAGCAGCGTCCACAAAGAGCTGACCATGAGCATGTAGCAGCTCTGCAGATGGCTCTTTCAGCCACACTCAGACCTGGCACTCTAAAAAGAGTTCAGGGGCAGCAGGCTTGCAGGCAAGGGAGAGTGGAGCTGCGTGAGAATGTGCGTGTGCCCTCGCGTGCCACAGATAGTCTGGGCCAAACAAAGCCACACCTGGCAGGACTGGTGAGTCTCCAGCCTGCTTCTGCTCTCCTCCTTCCCATCCTCCCCTCCCAGAACTCCCTGGTTTATGCATTTTGAAGTGATAAGCCAGTTTAGAATTCCCACATCTCATTTGCTCAGCCATTTTGGTTACAAATCTCAGTCAGCCCATCAGTGAATGCTTTTCCTTTAGACAAAAATTCTTAGAAAAATAAAGGCTTTACCATCTTCTGGAAGGACAGATTGGAAAAAACTGCATCTTACCGAGTGTGAATACTAATGATACCCTCAATGACAGTGACTAAATATCAAGAATAACTGGGGGACAATATCAATGAAAAAGACAAGTGGAAGTCCTGGCTGGGTAGGTCAGTTGGTTAGAGCACCAGCCCCAGACTCCAAGGTGGCAGGTTGGATCCCCAGTCAGGACACATAGCAAAATTAACCAATGAACGCATAAATAAGTAGAACTACAAATCAGTGTTTCTCTCTCCCTTTCGCTCTCTCTCTCCCCCTCTCTCACGCTCTCCCCCTCTCCCTTTCTCTCTCTCTGAAATCAATTTTTAAAAAAAGACAAATGGAATAAAATATGTGTCTAATCAAATCATTCCCTTGGAATACCAGGCCCAGGTCAAACCTATAAATGTGTCCACAACCCATCCACTCCAAACGAATCCCACCCAGCATGTCCTGTGCTGCCTGGGTAGGGGCGAGGAGGAAACTCTTAGCACTTGATCCTACCACATGGCTCCTGCGTTTGGGGTGGCAAAGAGCCAACTCTGCATACTCTAAACACTGATATCTTTGACTTCCGGGAAGACTCTGAGTACAGATTTTTAACTTCCCTTGCAATTCTTGTGGGGAAATTTCTTCTTCAAATATGCATGCAGTTTACAGTAACACTAGTGAGAGAAATGCACATGCATCTTTTAGAAAAGTTAATCCCTGTAAGTCCTATCAGTTTTAGGAAACAAACCTTCTGTATGAGTAGGCACAGGAGTAGGCTTCCTTAGGAAAAAGATGGACTTCAAATTTACCACTTCGTCAGCATTCAAAGAACAGGATATGGGACTCAAGGCTTCTCAGTATGGTTGTGCAGTTTGTGTTGGGAACGAATAAACTATAAAGTGCAAGCTAATCTGCCATATGTGGAGGTGTTGCTTGATGCAAATAAGTAGATGAATGTTCACTCTGGGATACTGTTTATCCTGAATCAGGCCAAGTACTTGCTCTTCTTGCCTCTTCTGCAACCTAACTCAGGTGTAAGGGCAGTGCCGTGCCGTTGCATGCCTTTACTTTGTCTATCCTACACCCCCAAAGTCCATCTACCAGAGGACGGGCACTGGGCGCCTTCACATCGCCACACATCAATAAGCTCACCGGCTGCCCTGGGTGACGGTAATGATCATCCCCTGTGCACCGAATTTCTACGCTCTGCACGACATGCTGGGGCCTGTGCTGAGGGCTTTACAGATATTACTTAGTCCTTCACAACTCAAAGAGACAGACTGACCCAGTTTCAAACTCAGGTCTGTCTGACCCCGGGGTCACATTCTTTTACACAGTGACTGTGGGGCCACTGCTTCCCTTCAGTCTCTCTGACCGTCCATCAGTTTCCATGGGCTCTGAGCACTCTCCCAGCCAGGAATGCAGCTTCCCGTGCATCAGCTGCTCCTCTGCCCTCCCCCGCCTTCCCCTCATCATGTCCATCCTCACTCTTTCCTATCCTTTGATATTCAGCTCCAATATCACTTCTCCAAATCAGTTAGGTTTCTCCCTCCCCAGCACTTACCCCACACAGATGCTGGGTGTTAGTTTGTACTTGTAGTTATTCACCGTCTGCCCTGCTGCTCTCACACTGGAGCCTGGGGCCGGGAATGTGCCCAGCGCACACTAGGGCTTATTGACATCCGGTGAATGAGTGAATGAATGAATGAATGAATGGCCAAGGAAGACTTAAGCAAGGCAGACACTGAAAATAACACTGCAGCTTCGACTGAGTCCTCTCCAAATTGCTTCTAGTTTAGCCACATGTGATTTTAATTGTGAGAAAACTCACAATTATCATTTACTCCTTCCTTCAAAACCCATATTCTGAGCATGTATCAGTGCTTCAATCAGCCTCCCTGAGGAGCCCCTGCCTCCCTTCTGCTTTGGTTTCCCCAGCACAGCCCGGGGCTCACCAGCCTCTCCAAACAGGGCTCTTGACCTTCCCTGGATGGGGAAATTCCGGTCTCGCATCCCACAGGGTAGCCGTCTTTCCTAGATTCTCCTGGTAAAATGCAAGGCTGCTCACCATTTTTACCGTTAATGTGACTCAGTCCCACCACTAAGTACAATATTACTCATTAGTTTCGTGTACAATGATCATATTATAGTGGTATAATACACTGTGACAATCCTGATACTTTAGTCTGACAAGCCAACAAACCTGACAATCTTATTTTAAGGCATCTGCAATTTAAAGAAAAAATGTACACTCTAATGTCATCGCGCCCTCCCCACGAGAGGAGGGGTCGAACCCATTTGGAGTACGACATTCTGAGATGCTGTCAGAATTCTTAAAGTTAAACAAAAATCCTCTTGGTGTTACAAGTGAGGAGACAATAGCAGCCACTACCTGAATAGATAGCTGTCACTTCAGACGACAGGTTGCCTGCTATTCAGACACGTGGCTTTCTGAGGGGGCTGCTATGCTGAGGCTTGGCGGGCATTTCTGCGGCGCCCAGATTCCAGCTGCTGGCGAGTGGGAGGCCCTCACCCCGCGGACAAGCCGGCCAGCTGTGGTTCTGCCAGGGAAACAAGGGCTGCCTTGTGAACCAACAGTGCCACCCTGTTACGGGGTAAGGCTCTTATCCACCACCAATAATATTAATCCAGAAAACTGCAGTACGAAGCCATGTCGAATCATATCTTGTCAAGGTTTAATGTTACCACTTAACTCCGTGGATGTATTTTTTAAAAACTCTGCCTGCCCTCAGATCAATATATTCTGACTTTTTTACATATAGGCTCTCAATCAAAATTAATTAGAATAGCCTAGCTCCGTGCTATAAATAGAAGGGCAAAAATTCTAGCCAGTTCTGAGCCTTCAGCAGAGGAAGAAACCAAACCCCCCTCAGGAGCTTGGAAAAACCATCAGCCGAGCTTGCATTAGCACCAAGCTCAGCGGCTGGGGTTCAAAGCGCGAGCCGAAACTGCACCTCCGCGGTCCGAGTGGAGCCCCCAGACTTGAAGGGCGGTGTGTGTCTGCAATCATTTCCCAGCCTTAATAAGAAGCTCTGTCCTTCCCCGGCATCGGATTAGTGCTCCTCTGTGACCCCAGCACGCCAGCAACTCCAAGGCGCTAAGATGATGCTCACCTTTGGGGAAACAAATGCTCTAATCTTGATCCTGTTCCAAGAATCCCGCCCTGGTCGCCTGTCCTTGGTCTTTCTTTCTAGTTTGCTTTGTGGTCCGGCTACACTGCCCGGGCGGGAGGCTGCGCGGGCCTGTGGGGCTCCCTCCCTCGCATCCTCATCTGGGTAGCAGGCTTGTGCAACCCCCAGTCCTTCCTCACAGGTAGGAAGCACATCACAACTCATTAGTAATTTACTGCTACAGTAATTTTTATAATTACTGCCAGGAGGCCTCATTAAATTTGATCTAATGAATAAATATTGTATTTTTCAACGTGATTACCAGAACAGCTTAAGCTGAGTGCCATAAACAATTATTTTCCTCACTACTCAGGATGTTGGTGACTATTGATTTTTATTTCATAAAGAATTTACCGTAGTAATACCAATAAAAATGACTTCAGGAAAGACAATATCCCCCATGTCAATTCGCAAGCAGCAGACAGCCCCAGAAAGCAGCCGAAGGCAAAGGCTGGGCGTCAGAAGGAAAGAAAAATCGGTCTGGAATAAAGGTCTGCCGAGTGCTTGTGGACAAGGGAGGCGAGGCAGGGACAGGCTGGTGCCGTCTGACTTGTCGTGAGCCGAGATCAGACTTGTGACGCCAGACATGAGCTCCCGGGCAGAACAATAATGCTGGCAGCTGATTTTTTTTTTTTTTTTTTGCACTTTTGTAAAATGGAGTCACTAAATTCTGCTCAGTTAGAAATGTCTGAAGTAAAACATGAAAATCGGACTGTAACAGAAGAGACTCACACCAAACCCAAGTGACTCCCTCGTGCTGCTTCACTTCCCCTAACTCGCGCTTTCCGGCTTTTTCTTTTTTTTTTTTTTTTTCAGTTTCTAATGTTGAGTAGCAGACTTTCACCTCTTAACTAGTGAGATGGATGTTTCCCTACATCTTCTGGCTTTTATTACACTTAGCACTCCATCCTCTTCATACCTAAGCTACTATGAAATGTGATGGGATTCTCTGTGATTTCTTTTCTCTTCCTCTGACCGAAGCAGCACTCTGCTGCCCCAGGTGACCCCTACTCCCCTGGCCCATCTCTCCTCAGACCTCTCTTCCACCCCAGAGCAGTCACCCTCACCCCTGGCTGCATATTAGAATCATGCAGGAACTTTTAAAGCATGCTGATGCCTAGGCCCAGCCCCACAGAGTCTGATTTAACTAATTTAGGGTGGGGCCCAGCTGCAAACATTCTTTTTTGATCTCGCCTGGTGACTCTGATGTGGAGCCAAGGTTTAATCCTACTGCCCTGGAAGGTAAGGAAGTGAAATCAGGAAGCAGATAAGATGGGAGCCAGAGCTCCAGGCTCATGACAACCAGAATTACCCTGAGGGTAGTTGTTATAGGCTGAACTGTCCTCTCGAAATTCACGCTGCAGTCCTAATCCCCCTGTACCTCAAAATATGACTGTGTTGGGAACCAGGGCCTTCGAGGAAGTAATTGAGGTAAAATGAGGTCACATGACTGGGCTCTAATCCAATATGACTGGTGTCCTCACGAGAAGAGGAGGTTAAGACACAGACAGGCAAAAAGGAAGACCATGTGAAGACACAGTGAGAAGGTGGCCATCTGCAAGCCAAGGAGAGAGGCCTCAGAAGAAAACCTACCAATGCCTTGATGCCCGACTTCTGGTCCAGAATTGTGAGAAAATGCATTTCTGTTGTGTAAACCACCCGGTCTATGGTACCTTGTTATGGCAGCCCCAGCAAACGTAGCAATAGTATTCACAGACTGTGGGACCTAGTGCCTAAAAACAGAGATCTGGAGGTAGGCAGAGCTAGATTCAAACCCAAAGTCTGTCACTTCCCAGTTGTACAGGGGTGGGCGAAATATGTTTACAGTTGACCTGGCTGGGTGGCTCAGTTGGCTGCAGTCTTGTCCCATATACCAAAAGGTTGTGGGTTCAATCCCTAGTCAGAGCACATACCTAGATTACAGGTTTGACCCCTCTTGGGGCGTGTACTGGAAGCAACTGACCGATGTTTCTCTCTCACATTGATATTTCTCTCTCTCCCTCTCTCTTCCTTCATCGCTCTCTAAAATCAATTAAAACAAAGTAGGTTTACATTTGTGAGTACATAAAATGCAGAGTTAATAAAGCTACTGTAATAATCAAAACCTGCATGTCTTTTTCTTTTTTAATTTTGCTTAAGATTTTATTTATTTATTTTTAGAGAGAGAGAGGAAAGGAGGGAGAAAGAGAGGGAAAGAAACATCAATGTGTGGTTGCCTTTCACGCATCCCCTACGGGGGACCTGGCCTGCAACCCAGGCATGTGCCCTGACTGGGAATTGAACTGCCAACCCTTTGGTTCGCAGACCGGCGCTCAATCCACTGAGCTACACCAGCCAGGGCTGCATCTCTTTTTCCATGTGAACAACAGTAAACCTACTTTTGCCCATCCCTGTGTATGCCCTGATGTTCTGGTGATCTACACTATGTATCGAATTACCTCAAAACTTAACGGCATAAAACAGCTCTTTATCACACTCATGGGTTCTGTGGGTCAGGAATTTGGACAGGGCATAATGGAGACAATTTTTCTCTGTTCTAAAATGTCTGGGACCTCATCTGAGAAACTGGAATGATGACTGGCTCTACAGCTAGAATCTAGAATTACCAGACAGCTTGTTTTCATACACATCTGGTGATTGATACAAGCAACTGGCCAGGACCTAAGTTGGCACTATTAGCCAAAAAACCTACCTGTGGCTTCTTCATGGAGCCTGGGCTTCCTCACAACACGGGGTTGGATTCCATGGGTGAGAAGCCACAGGAAGAGAGACACTAAGGAGCTGTTCCACCCTTTAAAATCCAGCCTTGTAAGCCATGCAGCAGCAATATTGCCGCAGCATTCTATTGGTTGAGGCAGGCACAAAGGCTTCCCAGGTTGAAGGAGAAAGGAAATAGACTCCAAGGCAAGAGGAAATAGCAGCATTCTGGAAAAGTGAGGGGGCCCCGAAATATGGTTGTGGCCATATTTTGGGAAATGCTATCTGTCACACTTGGACAAGTTTCTTAACCTCTTTGAACCTCTGTTTCCTCATCCTGAAATTAGAATAATGTAAACTAACTCCTTTGGTTGTTGTAAGGACTAACATGGCAACTTTAGAGCAGAGTCCCTGGCACACAGTTAAGTGCTTAGGAAATGCAAGTTGCTCTTAATACCTGGGGCCAATGTGCTTATTCTGGTCAGGCTTTGAGGGGTGATGAGAAAGAGGGGGAAAGCATCAGGAGGTCAAAAGATAGTGTCTAAAGTTAATAAATCAAGAAGTATCAGGAAAGAAATATTCAGAATATGCAGAATATTCCTCAAAAGTTATAAAAACTTGAGTCAAAAGTTGTTGTCCCCTGGAAAGCAGGACTGGGGTCCTAAGGTTCTAGAAAAGTGGGGGAAGACATTTTTGCTTTTGATTATGAATCCTGTAGAACTATTTGATTGTTTTAACCAAATGCATGTGGTACTTTAACTTTAAAAAAGAAAAGGAAGGACCCATAAAAAACACGTGTTGAAGGTGGCTGTCCCAAATAAATGTAAAGAAATTACTATTATTTCTTATTTTTATAGTGTATTTAAATTGATGTTTTCCAACAGTCATTGTAATTTAGATATGAATAAAAAGAAAGGTTAAAAATTACACAGAAAGGATGATCTTAGTAATATTAACAATACTCAGGTTCAGCACTGATGAGTAACCCAATTCTTAACTGTGGTTACCTGTGAGTAGAAGGATTAGGGGTGATTTTAATTATGAAATTCAAATTTCTCATAATAAGTAATCAACAGGTATTTTATAACCATCAAAATATATCAAATAAAGTACATAAGATAAATTTTACAATAATGAATATAAGCTTATTTCTCATTTCTCTTTTGTCTCCTCCACAACATGTCAGTCCGCACTTTTTGATTATTTATTTTTTGTTTATTTTTATTTTTTAAATTAAATTCAGTCAGCATTTGCAAATGAAGTATCATCTATGTTTAATTTAAGAGCAGGGACTTCTTGTTAATAAGGAAGCGTTGAAATGCTCATATCAAGCTGAGTAAGACTAAGGGGGGTGATAATATCTTAGCCTTTGGAAAGTGACAGTTAACCCCCAAAATTGCAAAAAGTTCCCAAGGATTCACTGGTATGAAAACAGTTTCCTTAAAAACAATAGTAACTTCAATATACAAAAATGAGTTTTATTTCTATATATAAGCAATAAACAATCTGAAAATAAAATTAAGAAAAGCTAATGAACAAAACTAAACTAATGAGCAAAATAGAACCACAGGCATGGAAACGTGGAACAGACTGACGTGGCCGGAGGGGAGGGGGAGCGACTGATCAAAGACACGGACGTGGACAACGGGGTGGGAACTGGCTGCAGGCGTTGGGGGCAGGCGGGTGGAGGAGGGCAAAGAGGGAAAAACTGGGGCAACTGGAATCGATTAACAATTTAAAAATCTTGAAAAAAGAAAAGGAGAGAATTTCAGTTACAGTATCATCAAAAATTGGGAGGTGGGTGTCAACAAATTTAACCAGGGAGATGTAAGACTTGTACACTAGAAACTATAAAACATTGTTAAAAGAAATTAAAGACCTAAATAAATGGAAAGACATCCTGTATTCACAGATTGGATGACCTAATGTTGTTAATATGTCAATACTTCCCAAATTGAACTACAGATTCACAGTAATCCTTATCAAAATTCCAACTTCTACTTTTGCAGAAATGGATGAGCTGATCCTAAAATTCACATGGAATTGCAAAGGATGCTGAATAGGCAAAACAATCTTTAAAAAGAAGGAAGTTGAAGGATCACATTTCCCAGTTTCACAACTTATTACAGAACTGTGGTAATCGAAACAAGGAGGGACCGGCGTAAGGACAGACACAGACATCGATGGAATGGAGCTGAGAGTCCGTACACAAGCCCATGCTCTATGGTTCATTGATTTTCTTTTTTTTTTTTTTTTAAGATTTTATTTACTTACTTTTAGAGAGGGGACAGAAGGGAGAAAGAGAGGGAGATAAACATTGATGTGAGAGACAAACATCGATTGGCACATCCCCAACCATAGAACCAAACCCACAGCCCAGGCGTGTGCCCTGACTGGGTATCGAACCAGGGAACTTTCAGTCTGCAGAACAATGCCCAACCCACTGAGCCACACCGGTCAGGGCTAATTGATTTTCAACAAAGGTGCCAAGATCATTCAATTCAATGGGAAAAAAAAGAGAGTATTTTCAACAAATGGTGCTGGGACAGTTAAATATTCATCTGAAAAGAATGAGGTCGGATCCTTACCTTATAGCATATACAAATTAATCACTGACCTAAATGTAATAGTTACAACTATAAAACACATAGAAGAAAAACATAGGAATAAATCTTCATGATGTTGGATTTGGCAATGGATTCTTGGATATAACACCAAAAGCAACAGCCATAACAACAGTTGATAAATTGGACTCTATTAAAATAAACTTGTGTGCACCAAAGAAGACAAGCAAATGAAAAGACAGTCTGGCAGTTACTCAAACAATTAAAAATGGTTATTATATGACCCAGCAGTTCCACCTAGGTATATATCAAACAGAATTGAAATCAGGGGTTCAAACAAAAACTTGCAAACAAATGTTCATAGCAGCACTATTCGCAATAGCCAAAGGTGAAAACAACAAAAATATCAACTGATGATGGATAAATTGTGGTATATCCATAAAAGAATATTATTTGGCCATAGAAAGGAATGAAGTACTGGTATCCACTACAAGGAGGAACCTTGAAAACATTATGTCAAGTGAAAGAGACCAGATACAAAAAGCCACATATTGTATGTTTCCAAATGTCCAGAACAGGCAAATCCTTAGAGACTGAAATCCACAGAGGAGAGAGAAAAAGGGATGTTAGTATTTAATGAGTATCTGGCTTCTTTGGGAGGTGATGAAAGTGTTCTGGAGCGACATAGGGGCAGTGGCAGCAAAACTCTGTGAATGTACTGGAAGCCACAGAATTGTATATATGGCAAATATTGTTTTATGAATTTTACTTCAATTTTTTTAAGTTAAGAAATGAAATAACAAAAACTAAACAGTAGGCAGACCTAGCAAGCTTGACATGGATTATTTGCAAAACCCAGTTCTTTGCTAAAGCAAACTAAGTTGCAATAGAAACTCTCCCTCACCAGAAGCAGCCCTCCAGTTCTTGAGTCCTACATCTTGCTTTGCTGAAATCAATTAATGGAGTTCTTGGTGTCTGCCCTAATCATCATGCAGACAGATAAAATATAGTTAATATCCTTTACTCCCTCCCCAACACTGAAAAATAAGATAAATAGAATCTATCTCCATAATTTTACTTAGTCATTTATTTCAGTAGCATCTGTTTATCATGATTTACAAGAATTTGGCTGGCAACAAGAATTGCAGGAAGCATTTGCATAAAAGAATTTTATTTACATATTTTCCTCCTTAAGCACTATGGATACTCAGAATGATCTTGTCTTGGAAATTCAGGCTAGTTCTAGTGATGATTATTACTTTTTTAAAAGCCATACTGGATCGTCTCCAAGAAGTGAAAAACATTTACAGCTATTCAATTTAGAAGACAAACTTGAGAATCAGTCTATTAAAGAATGTGTAATCAAATAAAAATAAGAGAAAACTGAAATACTGGTTCCCGCTGATATGGCTTGCCTACTAAGCATGTGAGAAAAAGATTTCGACTTCCTTGGCACAAGCTCACAGAATAGTCTGTCCTTGGGCATTTGAGTAGGAGAGAAAACTGCTTTCCACAATATCTTTTCCTCTAAAACTTTAAATCTTAGTTCCATGTTAATATATGTGAGTATAATTTATTATTCTTGGTATGGTCATATCAACTCTGTGTCTCTCCCATATACTGTATATAATACAGCTAAGTAAAAAAGGCATAATAGAGAAAATTATGTAATATGTATGATGCTGCCATTTATCTGAAAAAGAAAGAGGAGGGTACAAATATATACACACATTTTCTTATAGTTTTTTAAAATCAAGTATAAGTCAAAAAATTTTTTTAAATGTTTACTTATGGACAGGCAGAAGGATCAGAGTAGAAGGACAGAAATATCATCTAGACTTCTCTAAAAAAACTCTTACTCGTAAGCTTGACTTTGGAAATAGTGTAACTGTTTTACATCATTATAAAACAAAAGTGAATTCTAATTTTTATAAAAGCAGTCTTTAAAATCAAATGCAAAATGAAACTAACAATGTATCAAGTTGGTGACTTAACCACATAAAAAAGAACTGTTTGAAATGATTTTGAAACAGTAATTTATACCAAAGGCCTTACACTAAGGACTAAAACAAAAAAATTCTAAACTATTTTCTGTAATAATATTAATATTTTAGTAATGATATTGGTATTATTTTTAAACCATCTACATGCATATATAGTAATATCAACATACTTAGATATAAACACTAATATATAATTGCTTATATATAAGCATATTTATATAAGTTGTATATATGACAGGGGTCCAGCACAAATAACATCCCTTTTTTATTAAAAAATATTTTGTTACAAAATCATAAGCATGTAATTCTGTAACAATATCACACTCAAGCACATCATATGACATTTTTGGTTAAATGTTCAAATTAAAACTATAAATTATTACACCTATATTATTACCCTACCAACCACACTCAAGCAGGCTTACTTCTGCCGGACCCTGTAATATAAAGTACACAGAGAGATAATATACATGAAAGAAATGTGTTTTGAAAACAAAATACTTTGGAGAAATGGTTGATTCCACCTTGGGGCAGAAAATGCATACACTAAGCCTGGAACATTTTGTCCTACCAGAAAACAAAGGAAACTATCAAAGACCCCTGGGGTCATATCAGAAGGATGCAGGAGGTTACATGAAGAGGCTCCCATTGGGCCAAAATTGGGTCTCAATAAGAGTAACAACTGGGACTTCTGGCCAAGATGGAGGCACAGGTAGATACACTTTGCCTCCTCGCACAACCAACAGAAAGACAACAATAAATGTAAAAACAAAAAATAACCAGAACTGCCAGAAAATTGAACTGTATGGAAGTACAACAACCAAGAATGTTAAAGAAGAAACATTCATCCAGACCAGTAGGAGGGGCAGAGACAGGCAGGCGGGTGGAGAGGACGCACAGCAAGATGACGGCTGGAGGACTGGTGTGGGCAAGGCAGTGGTTGGCGGAGCAGGCAGTCCCACATTTGTGCATGGATAAACTGGGAGGAACAACTGGGGAGCAAGACAGACAGTGCAATCCAGGGTTCCAATGCAGGGAAATAAAGCTTCAAACTTCTGGCTGTGAAAACCTGTGAGGGTTGCAGCATTGGAAGACTCCCAGCCTTACTGGAGAGTTTGTTGGAGAGACCCACAGGGTCCTAGAACATACACAAACCCACCCACCCAGGAATCAGCACCAGAGGGGCTCAATTTGCTTGTGGGTAGTGGGGGAAGTGACTGAAAGTTGGCCAAGAGCTGAGCAAGTGGCATTGTTCCCTTCCCCACATACAGCACCACAATGCAGCCTCATAGGTTGCCCTGCCCTGGAGAATACCTAAGACTTCATCTCTTACTACATAACAAGCTTGCCAAGACAAAAAAAATATGGCCCAAATGAAAGAACATATCAAAGCTCCAGAAAAAATACAACTAAGCGATGAAGAGATAGCCAACCTATCAGATGCACAGTTCAAAACACTGGTAATCAGGATGCTCGCAGAAATGGCTGAGTATGGTCACAAAATAGAGGAAAAAGTGAAGGCTGTGAAAAGTGAAATAAAGGAAAATGTACAGGGAACCAACAACGCAGGAAGGAAACAAGACTCAAATCAATGGTTTGCACCAGAAGGAAGAAATAAACATTCAACCAGAACAGAATGAAGAAACAAGAATTCAAAAAAATGAGAAGAGGCTGAGGAACTTCCAGAACAACTTTAAACATTCCAACACCCAAATCATAGGGGTGCCAGAAGGAGAATAGAAAGAGCAAGAAATTGAAAACTTATTTGAACAGATAATGAAGGAGAACTTCACTAATCTGGCAAAGAAAATAGACTTCCAGGAAGTCCAGGAAGCTCAGAGAGTCCCAAAGAAGTTGGACCCAAAGAAACATACAATAAGGCACATAATTACATTAGCCAAGATTAAAGAGAAGGAGAGAATCTTAAAAGCAGCAAGAGAAAAGGAGAGAGTTACCTACAAAAGAGTTCCCATAAGCCTATCAGCTGATTTCTCAAAAGAAACCTTGCAGGCAAGAAGGGGCTAGAAAAAAGCATTCAAAGTCACGAAAGGCAAGGACCCACATCCAAGATTACTCTATCCAGCAAAGCTATCATCTAGAATGGAAGGGCAGATAAAGTGCTTCCCAGATAATGTCAAGTTAAAGGAGTTTATCATCACCAAACCATTGTTATATGAAATGTTAAAGGGACTTATCTAAGAAAAAGAAGATCAAAACTATGAACATTAAAATAACAACAAACTCACAACTATGAACAACCAAACCTAAAAAAAAACAAAAATGAACTAAGCAAACAACTAGAACAGGAAGAGAATCACAGAAATGGAGATCACATGGCAGGTTATCAGCAGGGAGGGGGAAGGGGAAGAATGGGGGAAACGCTACAGGGAATTAGAAGCATAAATGGTAGGTTGAAAATAGGGGGAGGTTAAGAATAGTATAGGAAATGGAGAAGCCAAAGAACTTATATGTATGGACCATGGACATGAACTAAGGTGGGGGAATGATAGTGGGAGAAGGGGTACAGGGCAGAGGGGAATAAAGGGGAGAAGAAAAATGGGACAATGTAATAGCATAATCAATAAAACATATTTAAAAAATAAATAAAAAATATTCTGAATTTGTAAAAAAAGAAATTGCAACACAATATTCTCTAGCATGAATACACATCAGTTTATTTATTCATCTCTGGTTGATGAACATTTTATCTTCCAAACCTCATTATTGTAAATAGGTTGCAATGAATATTCTTGCATATACTTCATTAAGCACATGAGCAAGGATTGTTGGGTAGATACAACATAAGAAATTAAAGATTCATAGAGTATATATATTTACATTTATTGGAGTCTGTCAGCTTGATCTGTAGAGGGAAGTTGGGCTCAGTAACAGCCACTAACATTCTCATACACCCACAAACAGCCTGTTGAAACCATTGTCTCGATATTATCAGACGTTGCATAAAGAATTTCTGTTGTATTTCTCAAGTTCCTTAGTGATGCTAAAGATTTTATACACAGTCATTGGGCATTGGTGTTTTCTTCTTTTAATTATATCTTCATGTCCTTTTCTTTAAGTTGTTAAGATTTTACTTAACTTTTTCATACTCCTTATACTCTAGATAGTAATTCATTGTCTATTACAAATGTTACAAATATTTTCTCCCAGTGCTTCACTTGTCTTTTTTAACTATATTTTATTAATTATGCTGTTACAGTTGTCCCACTCTTCCCCCTCTTCTTGCCCCTCACCCCTTTACCCCCTCTTTCCCCACCCTTTAGTTTTGTCCATAGGTCATACATATAAGTCCTTTTGCTTCTGCACTTCCTATACTAATCTTAACCTCCCCCTGTCTGTTGTCTACCTCCCATTTATGCTACTTATTCTGTGCCTCATTCCCACCCTCTCCCGCTACCACTCCCCTGTTGATATTCCTCCATACCTTATATAACTCCCTTTAACATTTCATACAGTAAAGGCTGGGTGGTGATGAACTTCTTGAACTTGACCTTATCTGAGAAGCACTTTATCTGCCCTTCCATTCTAAATGAAAACTTTGCTGGATAGAGTATTCTTGGATGTAGGTCCTTGCCTTTCATGACTTGGAATA